>JAHIAM010012456.1:0-15151 GCA_021605205.1 Aegilops longissima
TTTCTTTGAGTCACTTGGATTTATTCTGCTGGACACTATGAAGAACTTGAAAAGGGCGCAAAAATTTATCCCTCAACTACGAGGGGAGGTAAGCCCATCACTTCACTTGATTCACCTTTACATTTGAGTAAGAGCGACACCTAAACCTGTTCGCTATTTTCGATATTGCATGTTATTGATGATGCCATTCGCTATATGATACTTATGATGAAACTACTTCTATGCTTGATACTTTTCCCTTGGTGAATTTCTAGATGAACAAATTTCTAGGAGAAAGAAATTATTGAAAGAACACGATGATGTTAGTAATGATGATAATATGCATGCTATTCACGGGGTTATCTTTTTCTAAATCTACAACATATTCTTGCTTGCGGGATAGACTTGAACTTAAGATTGCTAGTTAAATGGAGTAAAGCATCTTTTAGAATAGGATGAGACCCGACCCCTTTTGCTTTTGTTTCCGTCGGATTATTATGATTTTTCTTTGATCCGGATATAATTTCTTTGGTTGAATCGATCCTTTTATGGCTATGAATCTGAAACTGTTGGGCACATCTTCATTTAAATGATATGCTGTTTACTAATAATGAGAGACTTTCATTTACTCAAAATATTTCGTTCTCATTAAAGGGTGATGCTAAAAATGGTTTAATTCTCTTGATCCTGGTTGTTGGCAAAGTCCCGGGATATGATTTATTACTTCTGCTAAATATTTCCCTCTCATAAAACAAGCTGCTTTGAGGATATATATATAATTTGAAATTGAAGAAGAACCCCAAGCTTGGGGAGGCTTCTCAAGAATATAATGCTTTGCTGATCATCCTCTTAAGAAACCAAATCTGATATCTTTTATAATGGACTGATGCTTCGGAGATTACGGATAGTTGTGCTGGTTCTCTTTTGGAAAGAACAGGATGAAGCTGAAATTTTATTAAATAATATGTTGACAAATAAAAATAATTGGGCACCTCTGAGCCAACTCACAGCTCTAGGCCAATTCTTGAGCCTATTCCTAAACCAACTCCAAAGAAGGTGTTCTATTTCTCGGTCGAAGATATGCAAGAGGCAAAAAATCTATGAAAGAAAAAGGTATTAAAGCTGAAGATGTTGAATTTACCTCCTATTGAAGAAATACATGGTCTTAATTTACCTTTGTTGAAAAGTATTGATCCAATTACTTATTCTTGAAGAACCTCGATATCCGACACGGTAGTAAAGGTAAATTCTCTCTATAGATATGATAAACTGAAGTCCCTTCTACTAAAATTGCTAGTCGATTGCTTGGATGAGTTTGATAACTTTATGTTTAAGCAAGATGACTTTAATGCTTATTTTGGTAGACAATTAAAAAAATACCTTTATGATTAAGCGCAGTGATTATATGGCTAATATTAGAGGTGAACTAAACTTGTTAAAACATGCTTCTATGTTTACCACTCAAGTAGAACAAGTACTTAAAGCTCGAGAAAAGTGGCTTGATGAAATGAAAGTGAAAATGAAATCTTTGTTAGAGTGGCTACTAGAACTGGTAGAATGACTTGGGAACCTTTGTATCCTGAAGGCCACCCTAAGAGAATCGAGCAAGATTCTGGAGAAATAATATGATATGCCTAGTTCTTCTAAAAGGAAGAAAAAGAAAAATGATAGAACTGTGCAAACTTCTAGTGAACCATTCTTGAACCACGAGAATCCAAATGATATCTCTATTCGATCTGAAACCAATCGGTAATGAACATGAACCTAGTGGAAATGTTAATGATAATGTTCATGATGATGCTCAACCTAGTAATGATAATGATGTAGAAGTTGAACCTTTGTTGATCTTGATAACCCACAATCAAAGAATCAACGTTATGATAAAAGAGACTTGTTGCTAGGAAACATAGTAAAGAAAGTGAACCATGGGTTGAAACCATGCCTTTCCTCCCAAACCATCCAAGAAAAAGGATGATGAGGATTTTGGCGCTTTGCTGAAATGATTAGACCTATCTTTTTGCGTGTCCGATTGGTGATGTGCTCAAAACAAATCCTTATGCTAAGTATATGAAGATATTGTTACTAATAAAAAAAGATACAAGCTGAAATTTCCAATGCTTGCTAATTACACTTTTAAGGTGGAATACCAAAGAAACTTGGAGATCGAGGTACCACTATACCATGCTCCATTAAAATAAATTATGTTAAAACTGCTTTATGTGATCTTGGGCCGTGTTAGTGTTATGCCTCTCTCTTTATATCATAGACTTGACTTGAATAAGTTGACACCTACTGAAATATCTTTGCAAATGGTGATAAATCAACTGCTATACCAACCGGTATTTGGAGGATGTGCTTGTTGTGGTTGCAAATGTTACTATTTTGACGGACTTTGTTATTCTTGATATTCCGAGGATGATAGTATTTATTATTCTTGGACTTTTAATACTAGGGCTGTTATAGATTGCAAAAGGCAATGCACTTTTCATGTTAATGGTAATGAGCATCGGTACACTTCAGAAACAACCTCAAGTTTATAGTATCAACTCTATTGGAAAAATTCCATCGATTATATTTGGAGTTTTGAATTTCCTCTCCTCTGTCAGGAAGAAATATGATATACTTATTTTGGGGATGTCCATATCCCGTTGAGTAACATAGTGTTATTGAAATTTCTCGGTTCCATGATTATCGGAATGAGTTTGTTAACAAGACTTGATCAACCTTGTTAGTGGATTCTTTTTGATGAGCATGAGATGGATGAATAGAAGCACAACTTCTGTACCCTCTTTATATTCTCTGTTACTTAGTAGAAATAAAGTAAAATAGTATTTTTACATTTTCCCGACTTATCGTGCAATATAAAATATCCGAAAATAAAAGTCCTCGAATGCCATGCCAATTTAATATGATTTTTTGGGAATATTTGAGGATATTTAGTGCAAAAATTACTGGAGGCTGCCACTGCCAGGGTGGAGCGCGCCTACCCCTGCGGTCCCCCCTCGTGGGCCACGGTGGCCCTCCCACTTATCCCTGCACCCATCTTCTTCCTCTGCCTCCACAAACCGAAAAACCAACTCAAGCTCGTGTTCCGCCACTTTTGCTGTGATTTTGATCTCCTTGCTCAAAGCACCTCTCAAAACTGCTTGGGAAGTTCCTTGGTATGGACTCCTCCATTGGTCCAATTAGTTTTGTTCTAGTGCTTTATTCTTTGCAAATTTGTGCTGCATAGGTGACCATGTTCTTGAGCTTGCATGTCAAATTTATATGGTTCGTAGTTCTAATGCTTGATATAGCCCTAGGCACTTGTGGGAGTTGTTGCTATCAATTTTATTGAAGTTGGTTCACTTTTACTTGAAGTTACTAAAATTTCAGATTGTTTCAGAAATAATGAAGAGACTTTTGAGGGCTCGTCGGCGAAGCTCTAGGAAAACAAAGGAAGAAGAAGCGAAGCCCAAATTTAATTTGCCTCGTGTGCGAGGTTGGCCGTGTGAATGGCCTTCGATGACTTCTTGAGGAGGCAGGTTTATGAGGTTTCTATCTATGATTGAAAAGCCCTCACCAACTTCCCGCGAAACGTCATCATATCTCTTACTCACAAATACTTTTTGCGAACTTTACTTTTCCCTAAAAATCACCTCCAACATAGAGTTCCATTTATATGGCGTTTTAAGGAGATGACATTAGCTGAATTTTGCGGTTTGAAAATACCTTTTGAGGACCTTCGATGAACCCACGTAATGAGTGGAGCTTTTATTAACCTATCACTATGGAACCTAGTATTCCTGATATTATTATTTTGTTCCATGGTTTATACATAATAACTTTCTGTTAGTATGGGTGGAATTGTTGCTAGGCGGTTAATCTGAACCATACTAAGGGCCCCATCTTTGAGGCATTTATGCTTGAGCCTTGCTGAATATTTTGAAATACCTATTAGGCATGAGGTGAAAGAAGAAAAGCTTTGCCCGTGCTTATTTAGATTATAAGGTATGATGCGCATGATTTTCTTGTTAAAGTGTGAAGGGGAGCTTAAATATAAATTGTACTTTGATAAACATCACCACAGACTATAGTTTGCCTGCTCCCTCTTTGTTTAACTTGTCTGAGGCCTTACATTGTTAGTGGCGTCTGTTCAAGCCTATCGGAATCCCAACCAGCGGAACAGACAAGATGAGCCTCCAGAATACATTTATTCTTGGGATCTGAGGCGGTTTCCGATCGATGGGATGAGGTCCTCTTCATCACATTATGATCCCAACTATTCTTCATGCGATCGACCCAGCTACACCTCGGGTGTGGAGGCTATCCGGCAATAGACCAACAGGCCAAAAGCCTAAGCTTGGGAATCGTATTTCTCACCGACATTACATTTATGCTCACACACTCATTGCTAGATGTGTTGCTCATACTCTTTCTGTAATATCCATGCTAGTTTATTTTCTTTTCTAGCTTTCTTCTTGTGTGTTTGATAAACCTTAAGAAAAAAAAAATTAGTTAGTCTATCTTTCCATGCTTGTAGTAGAATTAAAAAAACCAAAAATATTTCCGTCCTTTTTGCTTGTTGGGAGCTTTCCGTGTAAATAGTTTTTATTTCCTTTCTTTTCTTTGGGGTAAGTAGGAGAAGACCATGATTAAATTGTTGAAGTGGCTCTTATGCATCATTGTTGATTTAACCAAGAGCCCATATTACTTGTCTTCTCTCTTGAGTTGAATGCTTGAGATTCAGCTTAGTCCAATGCACATGCACTCTTATTATTATTTACAGTTGGTCGGCAAGTGAAAGCATAATGATGATATATGATGTACTTATTGGGATGAGAAAAGCTGGTATGAACTCGCCTCTCTTGATTTTGTAAATATGATGATTCATCGTTCTGATTCGGCTATTATGAAGTAAACATATTTGCAATGACATTTAGAGATTATAGTTGCTTGTGCCATGCTTGATTAGCTATGAGTTATAATGGTTTATTTGGCAACATGCTATTGAGATGATTATGATGTGGTATGATAGGATGGTATCCTCCTTTGAATGAATTGTGACTGACTTGGCACATGTTCACGCATGTAGTTGAATCAAATCAACATAGCCTTCATGTATTTATGTTCATGGTGGATTATATCCTCATGCTATATTGGTGTAAATTAATTTTAATGCATGTTTATGACTGTCGCTCTCCGTTGGTCGCTTCGGTCTTTTTAGCCTTCACATGCTAAGCGGGAATACTGCTTGTGCATCAAACTCCTTAAACCCCAAAGTTGTTCCATATGAGTCCACTATACCTTCCTATCGGTATCTACCTGCCGTTCCAAGTAAATTTGTATGTCCAAACTCCAAACCTTCAAATGAAATTCTTTTGTATGCTCGAGCAGTCATGTGCAACTAGGGCTGCCTATATCTTCCATGCTAGGTGGGTTATTCTCAAGAGGTGGACTCCGCTCCTCATTCACGAGAAAGGGCGTGAGGATGCCCGGTCCATGATCCAAAAGATCAAAGCAAATCAAATTAATTAAAAACTCCCCTTGGGACCCGTTGAATGTTGGAGGCACTCTTGTTTGAGCAAGCCATGGATTGATGCTTGTGGAGGAGGGGATAAACCTTTACCATTCTTTTTGGGAACTGCCTATAATGCATGTAGTATGGAAGATACAACCATCTCATAGTTGTTGCGTTGGTGAAAGTATGCGCTCAAAATATAATTTATCTCTATTTCAAAATCGAGCTCGGCACCTCTACAAATCCCTTCCCTCTGGAAGGCCTATCTATTTACTTTTATGTTGAGTCATCACCCTTCTTATTAAAAAGCACCATTTGAAAACGCTGTCGTTTGCATTCATTATAATTGGTTTATTTTGGGTATGACTTATGGATCTTTTACCAAAATTACAATGTTTAGTCGGTCCTTGATCTTTAAAGGTGCTCTGCATTTATGTTTTGCGGTCTCGGAAAGGGCTAGCGAGATACCATTTTGTTATATCATGTTATGATTATCTTGAGAAAGTGTTGTCATCCGAGTTTTATTATTATGGCTGCTAGCTGATTATATTATTGATATGAGTAATTGTGAGACCTTGTTAGTGAGTATGGTTAGTTCATAATAATTGCTGAAACTTGAATGCTGGATTTTCATTTTACAACAAAAGAGCAAACAGAGTTTGTAAAAGTTTTCTTTCTCTCTTTCGTTTGTCAACTGAATTGCTTGAGGACAAGCAAGGGTTTAAGCTTGGGGTTGATCGTCTCCGTCGTATCTACTTTTCCAAACACTTTTGCCCTTTTGGACTCTAACTATGATTTGAATGGAACTAGGGATGGCGTTGTTTTAGGAATTGCCATGGTGTTGTTTTATGTGCGAAAACGAAGTTCTGGAATGACCTAAAACTCCACGAAATATCTTAGAATAAATAATAAAAACCTGCAAAGATGAAGACTAGGGGCCCACCTGCTCACGAGGGGGGCGCGCCCTAGGCGGCCTACCTCATGGGCCCCTGGTGGCCCTCGCTAACTCCAACTCCATATATGGCTTTGGGAGAAAAAATCAGAGAGAAAGTTTCATCGCGTTTTACGATCGGAACCCAAGCCTAATCTCTCCGGGAGGCTGATCTGAGTCCGTTCGGGGCTCCGGAGATGGAGGATTTCGCCGTCATCATCAACCATCCTCCATCATAAATTTCATGATGCTCACCGCCGTCGTGAGTAATTCATCGTAAGCTTGCTGGACGGTGATGGGTTGGATGAGATTTATATGTCGATTTTTTGTTAGGGTTTGATCCTAGTATCCATTATGTTCGAGATTGATGTTGCTATCACTTTGCTATGCTTAATGCTTGTCACTAGGGCCGAGTGCCATGATTTCAGATCTGAACCTATTATGTTTTCATGAATATATGTTGTTCTTGATCCTATCTTGCAAGTCTATAGTCACCTACTATGTGTTATGATCCGGCAGCCCAGTGACAATAATCGGACCACTCCGGTGATGACCATAGTTTGAGGTTCATGTATTCACTATGTGCTAATGCTTTGTTCGGTTCTCTATTAAAGGAGGCCTTAATATCCCTTAGTTTCCAATATGACCCGGCTGCCACGGATGGGACAAAAGATGTCATGCAAGTTCTTTTCCATAAGCACATATGACTATTTCGAATACATGCCTACATTACATTGATGACTGGAGCTAGTTCATGTCACCCTATGTTATGCTGTACATGATGAACCACATCCGACATAATTATCCATCACGATCCGGTGCCTACAAGTTTTCCATATCTTTGGTTTACGCATTTACTTCTCCGTTCTCTTTTACAATCACTACAAAATAACAAAAACATTACTTTTCTGTCTTTACTTTTTTACCGTTACCACCACTATCATATTACTTTGCTACTAAACACTTTGCTGCAGATACTAAGTTTCCGGTGTGGTTGAATTGACAACTCAGCTGCTAATACTTGAGAATATTCTTTGGCTCCCCTTGTTGGAATCAATAAATTTGGGTTGAATACTCTACCCTCGAAAACTGTTGGATCCCTATACTTGTGGGTTATCACACGACACCCAAATCTCAAAAGCTTATGGGTTGTGCCATCGGTCGGGGGCTGCTTCATCAAAGCCAAAAGCTCCTAAGCAGCTGCTCCAAATCCCAAATCTGCACCAAGAGGAACACGGAGTATTCATTGAGAGAAGAACAAGGCCCAGTGCTGAAGCTTCTGTTGAAGAAGAAGATGATGAGGAACATGTCTTGAGAAAGTTGAAGCCCAAAATTCCAGATCACAATGATGCTCATCCATGGCGGGACATGAAGCTCGGGAGGATCAGGACTCAAGCAGGTGGAGATTGGTAGTCCCTATGCGTCAGGAGAAGAACTGTTATGGACTACAGGTTCCATACAAAGGAACATCGGACTTCTTGAGGCAGTGCTTGACAAGCAGCCACGTTAATGATATGAGATGGGTAGACTAGGGTACATCGGGAAGAATCAAAAGCATTATCCAAGAGTGTATGACAGTTTCAATGCTTGTGGAGTGGATGACTTTGTTGGGAAGCTCATACGGTGGAATGATGAGCTTATTATGCAGTTCTACTCCACAACTCATTTCTACCGGATGGAAGGATAGTCGGAAGTGCAGAAGGTACTAGGTACCAATCATCAGTTGAAGAATGGGAAAAGTTGATCAATGCTCCTGAGGAGAATGAGGATGACTTGGATGTCTATGCCAGAAGAAGAAGGATCACAACTCCATGGCACACATGTATAGAGATCCCGGATGATGCTCTTGAGACACACAAATTTGGATCGTACATTACCTTCCGTCGGGTTTGCCAACAATCAACTGGATCCTCGGGCACACTCTTTTGCCAAAATCTGGAATCACGAGATGATTAGAGGCCATGCCATCAACCTACTTCACATATTTGATGTGCCTCAAAAGTTCAAGGTCATGAGCCTCATAGTGGAAACTATCAAGAGGACTCTGCGGATCGGAAGAAAGTTGTGGGTATGCCCCACAGATCCGAGAGCTCATCAACTCCAAGATGGGCACATGCACATACCTCTTGGACAAGGAACACATGCCCATCTCTCAGATTTTGAGGACAACAAGGTAATGGATGAAGATGAACCATCTTCTGCATAGCACAAGCAAAAGGGAAGCATAAGGAGAAAAGGCTGCAAAGGTGCCAACCATTGATGAGGCATCTCGTACTTCTTGAAAAAGCAGGATCAGCTTGGCTACTTGATTGCCTCCACTCGAGAATTGAGAAGGGACTGGCCACCTGACTCGAAACCGGAGAGCTTGGAGAGGATCATGGGCAAGTTCTATGACATGGATGTGAAGGTCCGAGATCTGATCAGTTGTTGAGCAACCAGGGATGATATGCGGGAGAAGGTCGGGACTACTCACGATGCTTTGCGAGTGCCAGGGCAGATCAGCTGCGATGCCATTACATACACGAGCCACTACATCTCATACAACCATGCAACCAGCTACAACACCTACTCCTCCAGCGCCATCTACATGTTGATACCTTCATTCTTGGAGTTCTGCTACACCACCACCGAAGACCAAGCGGCGATTTAGTGCTATGCATTTTCTATGAACTTTTTGGTAACTTGTTGCCAAGGGGAAAAATGTATAGATCATATTGAGAGAGAGTGTGTTTACATTCTCTCTTGTTTTGGTGGTTGAACTTTATTTGCTTGTTTGAGATACTTTATGCATTTGTGAGATACTTGGATGATCGTGTGTTTGATCATATGCTACCTTATTGCTTGTTGGATGATTTTATCCTTTTATCTCCCATATGATCATTCACTTTGCTTGGTGATGAGTGCATGTATTTATTTATTATCATTTGGCGCTCCACCAAGATGTATGTGACATGGAAGAGTAACCCATGATCCTAACTCATTGTGCATTTGCAGTCCAAAGCAAATCTTAAACTATCACAAATTTAGGGAGCCTTGCTTTTCACATACTTCTCAAGCGACAATGTTTTTCACTCAAATTATCATTTGTGAAGCTTGATCTGTATGTTGTCATCAATTACCAAAAGGGGAGATTGAAAGTGCAACTATCCTAGGTGGTTTGGTAATTTCTAACAACATATAGTTCATTGAGCTTACACTATTTCAAGACTAATATTTCATGAAAGCTCAATGATTGGCATGGCATGGATGAGAAAATGGACCCCTCAAAATGCTAAGGACAAAGTTGGCTCAAGCTCAAGACTCTACATTTTATGTTTTAGTGATCCAAGATCACATTGAGTCTATAGGAAAAGCCAATACTATCAAGGAGGGATGAGGTGTTGTAATGGCTTACTTGCTCAAAATGCTTAGTGATATGCTCCAAATCCTCAACTACTTCTCCATCCCATATGACCTAACCCCAAAGTCAAATATTGGATTCTTTCTATCCGCGCCACCGAGTTAGGATGGCATAGCCTGCCACAAACCCTAAAATCGGTCTCACCGATAGGGATCTCGATCTCACCGAGATGGGATTATAATTCTCTGTTTCCCTTCGTAATGTTTCGGTCCCTCTTGAGATGCGATCGGTCCCACAGATTGCAATGTAAACTCTTTGTTTCCCTTTTGTAACATTTGGTCTCACGAAATGAGTGAATCGTCCCAGGTTTACGACCAACTCTCTTAGCTTATTACCAAAATCGGTCTCACCGGTTTGTATGTCAGTCTCACCGAGATTACGTTATGCCTAACCCTAACCATATCGGTCCTACGAGTTGCATGTCGGTCCACGAAAATCCTATGATCACTAGATTTGCTGAATCGGTCCCGAGTTTCTCAATTCAGTCCCAAGATTGGTAAGTTGTGTGTAGCAGTTAGATTTTGTGTAGGCTATATATACCCTCCACCTCCTCTTCATTGTGGAAGGCCCAGAATGAACCTAACATCCAATGCACATTTTCGAGAGAACCACCTACACTTGTGTTGAGGCCAAGATATTCCATTCCTACCATATGAATCTTGATCATTAGCCTTCCCCAAGTTGCTTTCCACACAAATCTTCTTTCCACCAAATCCAAATCCTGTGAGAGAGAGTTGAGTGTTGGGAGACTATCATTTGAAGCACAAGAGCAAGGGTTCATCATCAACACACCATTTGTTACTTCTTGGAAGTGGTGTCTCCTAGATTGGTTAGGTTTCACTTGGGAGCCTCGACAAGATTGTGGAGTTGAACCAAGGAGTTTTTAAAGGCAAGGAGATCGCCTCTTTGAAGATCTACCGCTAGTGAAACAAGTCCTTCGTGGCGACAACCATGGTGGGATAGACAAGGTTGCTTCTTCGTGGACCCCTCATGGGTGGAGCCCTCCATGGAGTCACTCAGCCGTTACCCTTGTGGGTTGAAGTCTCCATCACGTGGATGTCGATAGCACCACCTATGGAACCACGACAAAAACATCTGTGTCTCCAATTGCGTTTGAATCCTCCAAACCCTTCCTTTACATTCTTACCAAGTTGCATGCTTTACTTTCCTGCTCATATACTCTTAGCATGCTTGCTTGATTGTGTTAAGATTACTTAACTTGTTCTAAAGTTGCTAAAATCTTCCAAGAACTAAAATTGGGAAAAGGTTAGATTTTTATTTGGTCAAGTAGTCTAATCACCCCCCCTCTAGACATACTTTTAATCCTACAGGTCTTACAATTACCTCATGGGCGAATCGTTAACCTTGTTAAAAAACCATAACAACAGGTCCTCCGAGTGCACAAGGCATGATATCACCTTCTTGGGCCATATAAAGACCAATGTTATAACCCTTGGAATTATGTTCCAACCATCATATCGCAAGATTGAGATCTGATTGGTGTCGGTACCTTAGACTCGGGATATCGAGAAGAAAGATGCAACACAAATTAGCAAGGACATATTAAGATTCTCGGAAATGTCTATGGAAGTGAGTTCGAGACAAGGGTTCATCAACATTAAACCAAGGAGAGGATGAGGGTGGCTGATGGACTCAATGGCAATCCATCGAGATTTCTATAATTATGTGAACATGGAGATAACATTTGTCGAGATCAAATGGTATAATGTTGTATGCTCGAGCAAAACATACATAATTAAACATTGGTTGATGTTGGGAGCGTAACAGAAATTCAAAATTTTCCTCGTGTCACCAAGATCTATCCATGGACAGACTAACAACGAGGGAAGGGAGTGCATCTACATACCCTTGTAGATCGCTAAGCGGAAGCATTCAAGTGAGCAGGGGTTGATGGAGTCTTACTGTCGTGATTCAAATCACCGATGATCCTAGTGCGAGCAGACAGCACCTCCGCGTTCAACACCGTACAGCCCGGTGGCGTCTCCCATGCCTTGATCCAGCAAGGAGAGAGGAGAGGTTGAGAAGACTCCATCCAGCAGCAACACAGCAGGCGTGGTGGTGGTGGAGGACATGGCAATCCAGGACCGCCAACACCAAGGGAGAGGAGGAGGAGGAGGCGGGGCTGCACCAGGAGAAGTTCTCATGTGTAGCAGCCCAAAACCTCAAGTATATATAGGGGGAGGGCTGCGTGAGGTTTTCCCACCCCAGGGGTGCGGCCAGCCCTAGATCCCATCTAGGGGCGGCCAGGGAGGTGCCTCCCAAGTCAGTGGAGGCCCTCCCTTAGGGTTTCCCCTTCCCATGGCATGGGCCTTGGGGGCTGGTGCCCCGCCATTAAGGCTAGGGCGCCCCTAAGCCCATGCTACTGTATTGGACGTGGTGGAACTATTTCCGGACCTCCGGACCCCTCAGGAATCCTCCGGAACCTAGAGCTTTCGGTAAATACCGAAAAAACTGAACTTTTCGGAACCGAACAACAACTTTCCATATATAAATCTTTACCTCCGGACCATTCCGGAACTCCTCGTGACGTCCGGGATCTCATCAGGGACTCTGAACAACATTCGGTAACCACATACAAACTTCCTTTATAACCCTAGCGTCCCAGACCTTAAGTGTAGACCCTACGGGTTCGGAATCATCGAACATGACCGAGGCGTTCTCCGGTCAATAACCAACAGCGGGATCTGGATACCCATGTTGGCTCCCACATTTCCACGATGATCTCATCGGATGAACCACGATGTCAAGGATTCAATCAATCCCGTATTCAATTCCCTTTGTCTAGCGGTATTGTACTTGCCGAGATTCGATCGTCGGTATCCCGATACCTTGTTCAATCTCGTTACCGCAAATCTCTTTACTTTTCCGTAACACATCATCCCGTGATCAACCCCTTGGTCACATTGTGCTTATGATGATGTCCTACGAGTGGGCGAGATACCTCTCCGTTAACGGGTGACAAATCATCTCGATTAGTTCCAACCCAGGACACTTTCGGAATACCGTAATGCACCTTTATAGCCACCCGATTCGTTGTGACGTTTGGTACACCAAAGCATTCCTATGGTATCCGAGGTTGCACAATCTCATGGTCTGAAATGATACTTGACATTAGAAAAGCTTTAGCATCGAACCTCGATCTTTGTGCTAGGCTTAGGATTGGGTCTTGTCCATCACATCATTCTCCTAATGATGTGATCCGTTATCAATGACATCCAATGTCCATGGTGGAAACCGTAACCATCTATTGATCAAGAGCTAGTCAACTAGAGGCTTACTAGGGACATGGTGTTGTCTATGTATCCACACATGTATTGAGTTTCCTATCAATACAATTATAGCATGGATAATAAGCGATTATCATGAACAAGGAAATATAATAATAACTAATTTATCATTGCCTCTAGGAATATTTCCAACAGTCTCCCACTTGCACTAAGTCAATAATCTAGTTCACATCGCCATGTGATTAACACTCTGGTCACATCACCATGTGACCAACATCCAAAGTTTACTAGTGTCACTAAACTAGTTCACATCATCATGTGATTAAGACTCAATGAGTTACGGGGTTTGATCATGTTTTGCGTGTAAGAGGTTTTAGTCAGCGGTCGCAACATTCAGATCCGTATGTACATAATTCTCTATGTCATATTGTACATCTTTGCTTCCACGCTCCATTTGGAGCTATTCCAAATGGTTGCTCCACTATCGTATCCGTTTTGCTACTCGAGTCATTCGGATAGGTGTTAAAGCTTGCATCGGCGTAACCCTTTACATCGAACTCTTTATCACCTCCATAATCGAGAAACATGTCCTTATTCCTCTAAGGATAATTTTGACCACTATCGGTGATCCACTCCTTGATCACCTTTGTACTCTCTTGCGGATATGTAGCAAGGCACACATCGGTGCGGTACCTGACATAGCATCTTTGTAGAGCCTACGTCTATAGCATAGGGGCGACCTTCGTCCTTTCTCTCTTTTCTGCCGTGGTCGAGCTTTAAGTCTTAACTTCATACCTTACAACTCAGCCAAGAACTCCTTCTTTGGTGATCCATCTTGAACACCTTCAAGATCATGTCAAAGTATATGCTCATTTGAAAGTATTATTAAGCATTTTGATCTATCCTTATAGATCTCGATGCTCAATGTTCAAGTAGCTTAATCCAGGTTTTCTATTGAAAAACATCTTTCAAATAACCTGTATGCTTTCGGAAAATGTACATCATTTTGATCAACAATATGTCAACAACATATACTCATCAAAATTCTATAGTGCTCCCACTCACTTCTTTGGAAACACAAGTTTCTCATAAACTTTATATAAACCCAAAATCTTTGATCATCTCATCAGCGCACATTCCAACTCGAGATGCTTACTCCGGTCCTTAGAAGGATCGCTGGAGCCAGCATACTTTAGCATCCTTAGGATCGACAAAAACTTTCGATTGTATCACATACAACCTTTCCTTATGAAGCGCTAAGGAAACTCGTTTTGACCTCCATCTGCCAAATTTCATAAATGCAGCTAATGCTAACATGATTCCGCGGACTTAAGCATCGCTACGGATGAGAAAATCTCGCCGTAGTCAACTCCTTGAACTTGTGAAAACTCTTTGCCACAAGTCGAGCTTCATAGGCGGTGATATTACCGTCCATGTCCATCTTCTTCTTAAAGATCCATTCATCTCAATGGCTTGCCGATCATCGAGCAAGTCCACCAAATCCATGCTTTGTTACGATACATGGATCCTATCTCGGTTTCATGGCTTCTAACCATTTGTCGAATTTGGGCCCTGCTTCTTCTCCATAGCTCGTGGGTTCATTGTTGTATAGCAACATGACCTTCAAGACAGGATTAGTACCACTCTGAAGTAATCGCATCCTTGTCACCCTCGAGAATGCGTTAGTGACTTGATCTGAAACTTTATGATCACTATCATAGCTTCTACTTCAATTGGTGTAGGTGCCACGGAACAACTTCCTGTTCCTGCTACACACTAGTTGAAGTACGGTTCAATAACCTTATCAAGTCTCCACCATCCTCCCACTCAACTTTTGAGGCGAACTTTTCCTCGAGAAAGGACCCGATTCAAGAAACAATCCCTATTGCTTTCGGATCTAAATTAGGAGGTATACCCAACTGTTTTGGGTGTCCTATGAAGATGCATTTATCCGCTTTGGGTTCGAGCTTATCAACCTGAAACTTTTTCACATAAGCGTCGCAGCCCCAAACTTTAAGAAAGCGACAACTTAGGTTTCTCCAAGCGAGTGTAGTCTCAAGCGGAATTACGTGGTACCCTATTAAAGTGAGTCG
>JAHIAM010012457.1:0-16990 GCA_021605205.1 Aegilops longissima
ACAATCTGCGACTCCTTTCTTGATGTTTCTCTGATCGGGAGATTCGGATCTACCTTACGTGCTTTGATGATCTGATGATCCGTGAGGTAGGTTTACGCCACCGGGGTGAAAGGAATCCTCGAGGAACAATGTGGAGATTAAGCTACGAAATTCCTCGTGGAGAAATGGTTGACTTTGTTGTAACATCAGGTTGTTACAATAAGATTCTGACTTAGTCGTCGTATGACATTAGCTTTGCACGGGTGTAAGATATTCCTAAGTCGTAATCTGTAATCAACTCGACCAGCGTCTTTGCTGAGGTTCAAATCCGGTTGGGTGAAGATGTATTTCAGACTTTGGTGATCGGTGTAGATTTATAGCGATTACCAAGAAGGTAATGTCGCCAGAGTTTTGAGTGCATGAACCCACTGCTGCAAGCTCTAGATCGTGTGTGGGATAGTTATCCTCATGTGGGCCTTAACCCTCGAAGCGTAGGCAATCACATGGCGATCTTGCATGAGTATGCAACCTAGTCCTTGTCGCGGCGTCGCAATAGATAATAAAGTCCTTAGAAATCTGGTGGAACAAATGCAGGGAGCGGATGTCGAGGCGTCTTTTCGGTTCTGAAAGCTGAACTTCGCCTTTGTGGCGTCCATTCGAACTTTTATCTTTCTTGAGGAGTTCGGTTAGAGGTTTAGCAACTTTGAGAAATTCTCGGCGAAGCGGCGGCAATAGCTTCGCTAAGCAGAAACTCGAACTTGTGACGATTCAGGTGGAGTCCATCAGGGCGGCTTGAACTTCGCTTCGGGATTGACAACAATGCCCTTACCAGAGATTACATGGCCTAGATAGGTCACTTACGGTAACCAAATTCACACTTAGAGAATTTGGCATAAAGGCGGTGCTCTCGAAGTTTCATCAATACTAGCCGTAGATGTTGGCATGTTCTTCCTCATTCTTGGAGTAGATGAGTATATCATCGAGGTATACCGACGAATTTATCCAAATACTCCATGAAGATTGAGTTCATTAACGAGAGAAGGTGGCTGGAGCATTGGTTAAACCGAAGGACATGATGATTGTACTACGTATTGGCCATAACGAGTAACAAAGGCCGTTTAGGGAATGTCCCGTTCTTGATTTTGATTTGATGGTAGCCCAACCTCAAATCCATCTTGGAAAAAGGCGAGGATCCAGGAGCTGATCATACGGATCGTTGATCACAGAGGGGCGGATACTTGTTCTTGATAGTGACCAAATTGGCGGTCGGTAATCCACAACCATCCGATCCGTACCATCCTTCTTCTTGACAAGAGGGCCGGGGCAAGCCCATGGAGATGAACTAGGGCGGATGAAACCCTTTTGCAAGGACTCATCGAGTTGTTTCTTAAGTTCGGCTAGTTCTAGGGGTGCCATCTTATAAGGTCTTCTAGAGATTGGGGCGGTTAGGGAACAAGATCTATCACGAACTCGACATCCACATCGGTGGAACACTGGCAGTTCCTCTGAAAGACATCAGGAAATCACGGACTACGGAATATCTTGAGGTGCGGAAGGGGTTGGCATTTAAGGAGTAAAGCTGGCGCTTAGACACTCGGGTTAAAACATTCCTTTGTCTTGCCGAGAAGGATGGGTGAGTTGAACAGTTCTAGTAGAGCAATCAATCTTAGCATAATGGGCGACATCCGGTCCATACCTAAGATGATGTTTATGTCCGAGGACTTGAGAGCTATTAGAGATGCAAGAAAGACTAATCATCGACAAAATTTCATTCCATGACTTATTCTAGAGGTTTGCCATCTAGAACCAGGAGTTTAATTTCCATGGAGGTATGCATGTCACAGAATGTGGTGTTGTGCGATCGAGCATAGCTCTCGAGAAATAAATGAATGAGATGCTCGGTATCAAAAAAACGATTGCGGATGGCAATTAACAAGGCGTACCGAGGGCGGCGTTGGGATCCTCATAGGTTTCTTGGCGAAACATAGTTGACATGGCCCACGGCGGTGGCAGCTGGTTTAACATAGGGCACCTTTCTGCTTTGGCTTGCCACGTGCCAGAGACTTTCCAACTTGTTGGGGTTGTTTTGGGGACACTCACGGATGTAGTGGCCCGTCTCTCCACTTGAAACAAGTTATCACATTTGGGCGTGGAGCAGCATTAGCGATGGGGCCTCCATAGGTCTTAGGCGGGACATCTTTGCTGGTTGGGGCGGCGCCTCAAGGATGGCCTCGGGGTGAACACAGGTGGTAGAAGCGATGTTGGAACCCAAACCCGCGCCACGGGATCGAGCGGATGAAGATCGAGTCACGGACGTGCTGCGTGAAGCTTCAAAGTCGTCTGCCGATTTAGTGCTGATAGCCTTATTGACTAACCGGAAAGAGGTGCACTCATGCGAGCGAAGGTCTCGGCGTAGCTCGAGGGGCTAAGTCCCTTGCGGAACCTTGCACCTTCTTGGCATCGGTAGAAACTTCTTGGGAGCATACGTGCTAACCTCCCAAATTCACGGTTGTAGGCATCCTTTGTCGACCTACCTTGGGTGGCTGCAGAAATTCCTCCCTTTTGCGATCCATAAGACCTTACGGGATATGATGCTCACGGAGCGGCACTGAATTCAGCCCAAGTTGTAACTTGTCCAGCGGACGCATAGCCTCATAATTTTCCCACGAGAGACTAGCGGGGCCTTCAAGATGATAAGCGGCAAAGGTAACCTTGTCAGCCTCAGCCACGTTGGCGGAAGCGCAGCTTGTGGTGGATCTTTGAAGCCAATCATCGCGTCGAGAGGCTCGGCGGAATATTTGAACTTTGGGATACAACAGCGAAGTCATTAGGTGAAACCACATCATTTCTTGGCTGGCGTGCGGTGTTTTGTTCAATCCGCTCCGATGGCGATTGGTTTCACGCTTATTGCGTTCTGCTTCGGCATAACCTCGGCCAAAGATGGCGGTTGCGGCAGATTCACATTCTGGCTGCACTAGCTTCTCCCTGCTCCGGGCAGCAGGATTATTCGCGGTGTTGACCATCCTAGGAGACAAAGCAAAGGTTTAAACCAGGATGGCAGAATTTAACAAGGAAGTGCGGAAGGTAATGGATAGCATGGAATGCAAAGATGTTCATCCGTATGACATGGTAATATAAAACTGCCATATATATATACCAGCGGTCATACACACCATTCATAGTTTAGTACAAGCTGACGGAGTACAACTATAAGGAAAGGCGTTACATCTCGCCGGAAGCATTCCAACTCCTATACATTATTTTCTACACTTAGGAGCGATACACACTAAGTCATATTCCACAAGTCACGCAGGGGCGGTGGAAATACAACTACTACCATACTAGGAATACTACTACTAACTCGAGGCAGCTCCATAGTAGTCCTCATAGAAGTCACCACCCAAGCACGGAAGTGGAACATGATCATCCGGAAGCAGACAATCTGTGGGGCTGTGGACCATAAGGACTCGGATGTGGCCGTGGTCCAACAAGCGGTGGCAGGCAGAGGCCCACGAGGAGGTGATGCCTCAACCTCACGCCACTCCATAAAGTCTGGCAGACTAGCCCATACAGTACAAGTCCCTCATGTCCATATATCCGGCTTGCAGCGGTGCAAACCAGTCGAGTAGCCCAGTGATCGAGCGGGCATTAAAAAGCTCCATCGCATGAGGCCGGTTCTCACGGTCCTTGTCCTCGAGCATCTCGGTAGTAGTGCGAAGGTGAGTCCTCATGGGATGCATCATTGTACAAACCACGAAGGTAGCCATGCGCCCGGGGAGGATCTTGGCATGTAGCGGAAATCGGTGTTGCCCGACAAAGCAGATTCAGCTCGAATAATAGTCATCATAGAATAGGCTGCATCTTGCACGGACATTCCAATAGTGATCCGAGACCATAAGAAGCGGTGAAGTGGTTGGTAGCTCCGGGATAGGATGGATAAATCCGGACCGTGCATAGATATTGGCTTTGGTTGAAATCCTAAACTGCTCCTCGGCGGTATATTCAGGATACCATCGATAACCGAGACTCAATCATCACCCGAACCAACATTGCCGTGTGACCACACACACAATGCAGCGAATCGGAACGAACCACTTGGTTACGGGGACGGGTGGCCATCTGAAAGCACAACCACAATGCAAAGACATTAAATTTCTAGGAAAATCGGGCAGCATAACATCTGTAAATGCTCAAAATCAGATTTGAGACATTCAAAACAGATTGCAAAACCACTCAACAACATCATATCAAGGTTACGGTTCAGCGATAGCATACTAAAATTTAGTAGCACTGAGCGAGGATGTAACCAACAATCCTATAAGTTACTACGGATTAGTAACACGTGAACCTGATAGAGAGAGAGAGCCTAGTCCTATACCCACGTTTGAATGAGAAGAGGATGACTCGGATCGAGAGGGCATAAGGTAAAGGAGTAAAAAAGAGCCTTCGTTCCTCCACAATCAATTCCCTACATATAACTAAAGCATTTCTAGACTCAACTTGACCAGTTTGGCTTAGCGAACCTACAGGCAGCCTGCTCTGATGCCAGCGCTGTCGGGACCCGATTCAAGTCACATCGACCTGGCGGTAACACCTCATATCACTTTGTGGCCTCCATGCGGTATTCCCACGGGTGTCGCCTTACCATGGCCGGGACCGTTTGCGTCTTTTGGCTCACGTATATGATAGTGTCGCTAGCATCCACATGACAAAGAACCGGGCCGACATGGCTGGTCGTGAACCAGCGGCGCTAACCTATAGGGACAGGCATACATGAATCACATCGAGCATGTCGGTCATCAGCGTATGTATTCGGGCTGTACTTTGGGCTATGAGGACTCCGGTATCCGGGCTGTAGCAGCTAGGCAGGACTCGAATACCACGCGTGACATTTCCCGAAGGAACAGACATAGAGCGAAGTGAAACACATGCCCGGCCAGTCAAGTGTCCAGCAGTAGTCTTTGGGCTAGCAGGACTCGGTGAACCGGGCATGTAGCGGACTACTATCGCTCGGAAGCACGAGACTACATTTCCCCATATGAGAGGCTGCCAAGGATAAACAACTAGTTTGTGGATCCCTCATACCAAGCATTTCAATCATACCATAATATGCCCGATATGAGTAAATACAACAAGGCATCACAACAAAACTCTACAACTCAAGTACTTTATTTAAGAGGCTCAGGAGCCATACATAACTATATTCATACAGGTGGGGTCACATGACCCAACACTCAAATCATACAATCATACAAGCACATGCGGAAGCAAACTAGTCAGATCACAGACTCTAGAAAGAAAGAAAGCTTGTTGGAGCCTTTCTATCTACAATGGCCCTTCACAAGTCTTAGATCGCCACACGGGTGGCTAGTTCACTCGTCGAGTCGATATCTACATAGAATCCATCGGAGGGGTAGTGTTGTCCTCTGAAAACATTAATTAAGCAAACATGAGTGCGGAGGTACTCGGCAAGTCTTCTACAGAATCCTATCATACATGCACATTCTCAAGAAGGTGGTGGAGTTATTTGCTGACAAGCCGAGCTTTGACTCTTGGCTAAGCTATCTCGTGACACCACTTTGTAAAGCATTTGTCGTTACAGTCCACTAATCACCATCACAATACTCCACCGTGGATCCTCTCTCGTCATCCCACGAGAGGGCCATCCACGATACTCACACTTATCTTGAGGCTTTTAGTAGTATCCATTTACTTGTCTATGAACTGATATAGGTAACCCGAAGTCCTTCTCCGTGGACACGGCTATTGAATAGATCATATCAAACCCTGAGGGTGTACTTCTTCACCTGCGCTCTCACCACTTACCGCGTTTACGACATGTACTCGGCAACCTTCAAGCGGAAGCCCAGCGTGGGTGTCGGCCACAGCCTACCTAAACACTCAAGTCCCTAGTCGGGTTTATCGCCTATTCGGGTTCCATCAGCGAGAGTCGGCGAGGTTTCCCATACAGCCCGAGCGATGTGTGCGGGGTTCGAGATACCAAGCAGGCTTTCGGTACACAGACCCGCGTGCCTACCATAACACAACCCACCCCTAAGGTCAGCGTTGCGTGCGGCCCCGACATGCTACAAACACGAAACTACTTGCAACTCCGGACTAAGAACAAGGGTGGTTAAGAAGCGAGAGGTCCATTGGTTAAGGATCCCAATGCGTGGTAGTAACTATTTCATGGATCACAAACACAGATCTCAGTTCTTAGGATCGGCTTCAATGAAACAACCCACCATGTACTCCTACATGGCCTCTCATCGATACCTTTACCAAAAGCGTGTTCAACACTTTCACTCTCGAACCAACACAACCTTTCACTCCAGTTCATCATCCCGATGAGCGGACGACACAACTCTAAGCATAGCAAGCATAGCATGGTAGGAATCACAAACATGGCTCAATCAACTCCTACACATACTAGTGGGTTTCATCTAATTCTTGTGGCAATGACGGGTCATGCAAAGGAAGTGGGTTCAACTACCGCAGCACACAACAGTTTGAATCGCGTTGTCTTAATGCGATGCGAAGCGAAGCGAGAACATGGGTTTGTATCGGAATGATCAATGAGTTGCTTGCACGATGGAGCAGGGGTGAAGTCTGCCCTTGGATGGATAGTCGAGGTTATCCTCGAGGCAGAACCTATCACGAAAAGCATGCCAAAGTAAACACACATGACAATATGCAACAATATGATGCATGCTATGACATGGCAATATGGATGTGTGTTGGCCTAATGCAAGCTGAAATAATAGGGATGAACTCATTTGAATCAAAGATTCAAATGATAGCTCATTGAAATAACCCTAAAGGTGCATTATCTTATTCTGGTTAAACAGCAAGGTTAACTTGATTTAACATGCATGAAACCTGTACCAATGGATAGAATGGATTTTCTGATCATTTTTCATATATAAATCTTTGCATTTGGATTCTGATTAAAAGTTATAAGCATTTGAAATTTGAATTATATTACGGAATTTCTTGTATTAGAATAAATCCAGAAATTAGATTAATCGTCGACCATCGTCGACATGACGTCGGAGTCAACGAGGCGTCCAGGTCAAACTGCAGTGGGTCCGCGTGTCGGGGTAATTAACAACTAATGTTTAATTAAAACTAACCTATTTAGTTAGCGAGGGCTGGGCCCCATCATCGATGACTTGTCAAAGTCAGCGAGGGCCCGTGGTCAAAGTCCGCGTCGGCTACACGGCGACTAGCGCCGTGAGCCCGGCAGCGGAGGAAGTGCTTTTGGCGATTCCGGCGACCAAATGAGTCGCGGAAGGTGGCTCTGGTAGCTGGGTGCAAGCAGCGGCTATTAGTGGAGCGGTTGGGGTCGGGGTGGCGGAGTTGGCGCCGGCTGACGAGCTAAGCGGCGCGGGGGTTGACCAACGATGAGCTTAGGGTTAGAGGGTCGGTGAGTGCGGGGAGTGCATGGGTAGACCCCATGGGGTGCGGTGAGTGTGATGGACACCATGGGGTGGCGGAGGTGACAAGAACACGTCGGCGAGCAGCTCCAGCGAGTGCGGGTGGCGTGGTTCGGTTGCTCGCTGCTTTCGGTAGCGAGAGAGAGAGAGGGGAGTTAGATGGGCTCGCAGGCGGCGTAGAAGCTCTCGTCGGTCGAGGCGAACGGGCTGAGCGGCGGCGAAAGGATCTCCGGCGACGGCGAGCTCGGTCGAGTCGGTGGGATGGACTCGGGGCACTAGGCGGCGGGGCTCGGCTGGTTAGGGGTAGTGGAGTCTGGCGGAGCTCTGGACATGGTGAGGAGAACACAGACGGCGGGGAGCACGACTCTGGCGATGGTCTTGCTGGCGTGGCGTCGGCCAAGCGAGAGCACGATGGAGAGGAACGGGGGGAGAGGAGGTGTCGGGGGTTCGAGGAGAGAGAGGCGATCCTCGGCGGCGGTGGCGAGAGGAAGCGGCGGCGACAGGTGCGTGGCACCCATGCGGTGCCCTTGCTTGAGCACTGGCTGCCTGCTGGCCGAGCCAAGCAGCTGTTGGCCTTGGCTCTTTGGGCTGGGCAGCGCGGTGGGCGGAGTGAGGAGGGCGCCAGAGTAAGTCTTTCTGTTTTTATCTTTTCTAATTTCCTGCAACTTTGTGGGGTTTTCTAAAATACCAAAACAGTTTTAAAATCACCAAAATGCTCCTGGTCCCTTGTTGGAATATTTCCAACATGAAACATTTAGTTTGGCAATTTTGGACATTTAAAATATTTTATATAATTTGAAATGCTCAAGTTCAAAAACTTATGAATTAATCCAAGGACCTTTGGATGACCTAGAAAATGATGCACCACTTTTGACATAGGCTCTGAACCAAAGCAAAGATGATGAGCATTTTGAAGGGCATTTCAGGTTCATTGAAATAATTTTAGTAAACCCTAGTTGAATTAAGGGGGTGTTACGGGGTTTCTGCCTTCCCATTTCAAATTCAAATGAAATTTAAACATGATGCACACCCTAATGCATGGTCTAGCTGGGATGTGACAGCTTAGCCAGGCGAGGCGGGAGCAGGACATGGAAAGCATGAAAGAGCTCAGGCAGCCAACCAAGCTCTCGGAGCGTAAGCAGAGAAAAGCGGGGCGACTGTTTGAAAGCGCGCCTTCATCCTTGAGAAGGCTGAGGTCGAGGCAACAACGACTACGCTTCGCCCGAGAAGCTTCTCTGGCTTGAGGCGAGGTTAAGCGCAGCGGAAGATCAACCTCATTGACTATGAGGAGGAGCTTGCCCGGCGAAGCAATCAATTGGCGGAGCTCTCTCAAGGAAGCAAGGGCCTGCTGCTGCAGCTGCCGAGGCCGCCAAGAAGAGTTGGATTGAGGAGCTACCGGTGGTTCTTTGGTCGATCGAGGGCGACACCGTCGAGCCTTGGCCGAGACACATTTAGCTCTAGTCTATGGAGCAGAGCCAGTTCTCCCCACCAGACTTCGTGCTCTCGGGTCACCTCAAGTACTACAAGCTTATGATGAGCTTGGGCAAGAGCAGGCTGCGACAAGATGACGCTGCTCCTTGAGAGAAGACCGTCTTCGGGGCTCTTATGTCGAGCTGCTGCGTTACCGACAAGCTTTGCACCCTTCTCATAACCCGCAAAGTTAGTGCAGAGAAGTTTCGAGGAAAGCGACCTTGTTCTTCGGTAGCGTTCAGTCCGCCAGGAATTCCAACAAGTTGGCGCCGAAGTGGGAAGGCCCTTATCGAGGTAAAGCGAGTCACTAGGCACAGCTGGCTGTCGCCTTGAGACCGGAGATGGCATTCGGTGAGCAACTCTGGAACATAGAGCATCTTGTAAATTTTACCCATAGAGGCGCGGTTGCGGAACCCGTTCGACAACCACCTTTAATACAAGTCTTGCCGATGTTGCATGTAATCCTTTGTACAAAGCCGAGCGCATGACCCGTGCATCGATAAAGCTCATGTTTGCACACAACTTGTCAATTTCATGCTTTCATCATCATTTTGCATGTGTTATCGACATTTTGTGCAGCATCCACACCGATAAGCAATAACGAGCCACAAGGCTCCATAACTATTTTCTCTTCTTTCTCTTTCTCAAAGAAAGGAAGGTTCCTTCGCCCACAAGTTAGCAGGGGAAGGAGAAGATAATGGTGTGGGCGTAGCGTCGCTTCGAGGAGTTTAAGCCTTACCGGGAAGCAAGCAACGAAAAGCTAATTTGCTAAAGTTTGAGCAATCCGTTTTTAAATTTTTAAGATTATCTTCCTCGAGCGATAGTACTTTGTATGGAAAACCGGTGCGTGCGGAGGAACCAACTCGTAGCTAGTTTGCGCCCTTACTTTGTTTGAGAGTCCGCTCAACAACAAGTGAGCTGCAACTAGTTGCGACAAGGTTGCCAATCGAGCGGCAACTTTTGCCAACAGGCTCTTGACGTTCACACTTCGGCGCTTCATGACAAAAGGTGCCAGCGCGACAAGTTCCCTAAAAGCGTAAAGGCACAAATATACAAAGGAAGGAATCAAGTAAAGGAAATAACATTGCAATCATTGCCTAAGATAGAGTTATATTACAAAAATAGCTTGTCAGATCTAATGAATTGTTCTCTAAACATGATCAGCAGCGACAAGGGAAAGATAAATTGGCGGCCTAGTCTCTGCAGTGCCATCAACCAACTTGATCTTGCCCACCTTGTCCACAATGGGTGCGACAAGGGCTTTGGCGCCTCCACATCGGCATCTGGCGGCAAGGATCGAGGGGGCGCCTTTGAGGTTGAGGCTGGATTGAAGGCCACCTTCATCAACACCTTACAGAGGCTCCTGCGCAGATCTGGCGCGATTCCTCGTCGGCTGCTTGGGATCTCTTCCGGAGTCGTTGGAAGCCGTCCTGCGCCCTTGAGAAGCAGCTGAGCTTGGCGCTGGGTTGGGCGCTTTCGTGGGAGGAATACCGAGATCCACCATCCCTAGCTCCATCAGCTCCTTGTCGATGGCGGCGGCGATATTCTAAGACCTTTAGTCGAGCTCCACATTATCCACGAAGGTGCTACTGGCGGCGATGTACTCTTGACAGACTCCTCGTTGGCCTTGATCTTCTCAGCAGACCCACCTCTCGCTCCTTGGCGCCGTCCGGCGTCTCCATCAGGGTGGTCGCTTCAGCTCAAGATCTGCCTTGGAGTCCTTGGCGGCATCGAGCTCTTTGATCCTTTCAGCGAGGCGGCCCTGCAACTTCGCCAAGAGTGTAGCGTCCTTCTCGCTCGTGCTTCATTGCGGCAAGCTCTTCGCCGCTCTTGACCGAGGCCTCTCAAGCTGCGTCACTTTTGTCTCCAACTCCTTCTTGGCGGCCTCGGCGTGCTGCAGCGTCCTTTGCTTCCTTGAGAGCTCGCCAATTGATTGCTCGCTTGCAGCAAGCTCCTCCTCATAGCTGTCGAGGTTGATCTTCCGCTGCGCTTCGCCTTCTTGCGAGATAGCTTCTCGGCGGCAAGCCGTTGCTTTCGTCGACCTCGGCCTTCTCAAGGATGAAGGCTGTGCGCTCTTCACCGAGTCGCTCCGCTCTTCTGCTATGTTCGGGAGGAGCTTCTTGGTTGGCGCCCGGAGCTCTACTGCGCGCTTCTCCATATGCGCTCCGCCCTCGCGACAAGCGCTTCCGGGACTCCAACTTGGCTTGTCTGGCGGCGGTAGGAAGCGTGGCTTCTGCTCCTCCTCGGACTTCGCCGTTGCTGCTGCACGGCGCATTCAGCGTCAACCCAGCGGAGGCGAGCAGCTCTTCGTCAAGGTCTCCCCTTCGACCGGCGCCACAGGCTCGGCCCGCGGGAGCTTGATGAAACGCCGTCGCCCGCCTTGAGATAGGCGCGCGTGGGGGCTCTTGAACTGACGCTGCATCGGTGGCGGAGGGATCGGCGGTCGGCGTGGCTGGCTCCTCTGCGGACCTCGGTGTCGTCGATCGACCGCGATTCCCCTCGCCTGCCGTGCTGGCGGCAGCCTGGCCTCCTGGCCGGCCGGACCCATCGGCGCCAACCTCTTCCTCCATGGTGGCGGTGTCGTCGGTGTTGCCGTCTGTGGCCTCCTCGCCGGCGACCTCGGTCTCCATCGGTTCTTGGCAGATGGATCGGCGATCAGAAAAAGAAAAAACAGTCAAGCAAATGTTGAAAAGAAAAGCGGAAAAAAAGAACTCAAGGGAAATTTTCAAGCAAGAAGATTACCTGCGATGGGATCTGCAGCCATGGTCTCGACCACGGAGGATCAGGTGATGTCCTTAGCGGAGAAGTCTCCCTTGCGGAAAGGCTCCCTTGCGGAGAATTCTCCCTTGGCCGGTATAGTTGAGCGGAAGGAATTTCGGGAGTGGCTTTCGGGCACTCTCGATGAGCTTCTCTGCTCTACACAATCAACAAGTCAGATATCAGCAAGAAGGATCACCATGCACACCTAACCGTGAAATAAACCAAATACTTACTGGGGGCTGCTTGAGGGCTGCTGAGGAAGGGTTGCAGGTCCGGCAAGGGGTCTCGAACAGCGCCTCCTGCCGCACAGGCGGATCGTCTTCGATGACAACCACGGGTCTTGGCTCTCTTGACGCTCTCAGAGCAGCGTCCTGAAAAAGGAAAGAGTTAGGAATGAAACAAATCAGATACAAGGCAAAGCAACCAAATTGAAGAAATACAAGCACAGCATAGAAGCTTACTCTTCTTCTTCTTCCTCGTCGGAGCTGGCCTTGGAGAGATCAAATTCGGCTCGCCTCCAGGTCTGAAGAGGCGGAGGTAGGTTCTCTGGACCCGCTTGGCGGGGTGGCAGCGGTGGCACGAGAGGATCCCCTCGGTTATTCTGCAGTGGTGTAGGCGCTTCCTTGGCTGCAGTGCTTGCAGCGGTGGGCGCGTCGCCTGGCTGCTGGCTGTTAGCCCCGTCTGCCGCCCGTCACTTCCCGGCCTTGGAGCGCCTTCTTGGTGGAGCTGTGGGCTCCTTCATGACAAGCTACTTGAAGGAGGCCGGAGGCGCCCTCGGCAGAGCTCGCTTGGCTCAACCCGGGCTCGGCCTGCTCCTCCTCGCCCGCAATCTCCTCTCGGTCGGCAAGGCTTGCCGCCTCTGCTGCCTCGCCTCTTCCACGATGAAATCCAAATTCGCCCGGTGGCGGGGCTGCCTGCGCCTCCTCCACGACTTGAGTGGCGATCGCTGCATCTCGGCGTCGGTGGTGTGTGGGTGAGCCCTTCCGCTCGTCGTAGCGGATCGGCACTTCTTCAAGCTATCGAAGAACTGCCGCTGGCGTCTTCGCGGGCTCTTGCCAGTTGGAGCGATCCCATGTGAATCGCTGGCGACATCATGGCGCGGATGCGGTCGGCGAAGAGTTGTTGCACAAAGGCGACTCCTTGGCAACATGAACCATTCGAGGTGATCAGGGTCATGCTTGAACAACTCCGGAAGCATTGCGTCCAACTCCAAGGCGGTGAAATTCCGTTGAGGCCAGGGCAACCTCATGATATCCAGCGGGTTTGGAACTCCCAAGCAGGTCTCCTCCTCTCTCACGCAGGAAGCGTCGTGGCGAAAAATCTGCGCCACTGCTACGCCTCTGATGAGTCCGGCAAACCTGAAGCGGGATCCGGGTCACGGCAATCTTCAACCTAGCATCTTCGGCGCCAAGTTGCTCCAATCGTTGCAGCTGCACTATTGGAGTTTGGCGTTTGAAAGCGAGCGAAAGAGCTGCTGGGTTCTCCTCAACGACCCAACACCAATCGGCTCTCCACTCCTCCCACTTGCTGCGGAGCTCTCCTTCTAGATAGGATTCTTTCTTGCCGATCTGGAGATCCAAGCAATCCCTCGGCAAGTGGCTCTCCTCTCTCGCCTTGGGGCATGAAGAAGTGGCGAAAAGGGCTACGTTTGGGTGGACTCCGACAAAGTTTTAGCGAGGTGTGCAAAACCGCCATGGTCGAACAGCGTTGGGGGTGAAATCAAGGCCGAAACCGTAGGTGTTCATGATATGTGAAGAACTCGGAAAAGGCGAGGCGAGCCCCATAATAGAAAGCCTTGAAGAAGGGGTACCCGCTCGAGGAGGCTGACTACGATCGCGGCGGCGGAGAGTACCTTCGTGTAGCGGATCGCCGCGTCTCCATCGACGAAGAAGGTAGTAACCCTCCCTCGGCTCCTTCGCGTTGGAGAAGAGGGCCGCTCCTTGCGCCTGCGCGCGAGCAACGCTGCGCCTCGACCGACTTCCGCCCTTCCCTTGTCGACTTTGAACCATGGCGGGCGGTGGAGAGAGACCGATGGCGTTGATGGCGCTGAGTGGCGATGAAGCGGGCGTTGCTCTCTTCGGACGAGAGAAGAAGGGGGCGATGGTGGTTTTCGAGATGGGACAGCAAATGGCGAGGTGGGCGACCTTCCCATGTTTCCCTGTTTATAAGGAGGAGAGAGGGCGGACGTTCCGCTTTCCAATTAAAAAACCCCGATCTCTCACGAAGCCACATTCGGTAGCGTCTGTTAAATGGGGGCGTGGTGGTGGTCGGAGCGATTCTGGCGTGATCTGGGCGCAGCGTGTGCCCGTGCACTGTTTTGGGCCTGGCCCAACAGCGCTTCGGCACCGCGTGTGTGACACACAGAACTGCTGTCGGATGTACTAGAGTAGGGGTACCCTAGTATCCCGAACTTCGTGCCGAGGCGATTTACAGCACCAGGTGGGCTTGCCTAGTGACCGCCAAGATCCTCCATGGTTCCTTTGGAGCCATTCAAGAACAAAATATTTAAGCCAAGGAGACAAAGCCCGACAATAGGAGCTTGCCGGGAAGGCCACCTCAAAAGCGAAGAAGACAAGACCCGGCAGAGGAGCTTGCCGGGAGAGGCTCGATGGCGACAAGCTTCCGGAGACACGACAATGATTCAGCGTGACAAGGCGCTTGCCGCGACGACAACTCTCTCTTTATCTCCACTCCAGCTCATCCACCAGCGATAGCCATCGCCATGGGACCATTCGGAGATGCGTGTCAGAGGCTCATGCAGCCAGCCGTGGAGAAACAGCGGTGGCGGCGGCGAGAAGTGCCATCGTGTGAGCGGTGGCGCCCTGACGATCCCTTCTGCCTTGTTTGGCGACATGGATGGGCATTTATTGCTTTGTCCCTTGCCGTCGAGTTAGGTAGAATACCTTTGCCACAAAGTAGTTGTACCAACCGCAGCTCATTTTCCCATTTTGCCCTTGTCTCGTTGCCACTGTTGGTGACCCCTTGAGCATATAAAGGAGGCCCATGCATAGCGTGGGGGTTGACTCATTCGAGACTAGAGACACTCAAACTAGGTTTTGTAGCTCTCATCGCTCCCTAGCAAGAACACAAGATAACCGGACAAAGCAGCGGTAGGGTATTATCTCTTGGAGAGCTCGAAGCTGGGTAAACTTCTCGTGTGCATCGCCTCGATCTGCTCTTCGTGCAATCTCCGCCCCCACCAGACCAAAAGGGACTCGGTCCGCCGGTCCCATAGGTGTTAAATGAGTTCACGATCAACTTCCCGACATCAACATTATCGGTGACATCCTTCAAGTTTCATTTCAATGGGAGCACCCCAGGGGCTGCATCATTCCCGGGCAGCGTGGGTCCGTCCTGCGGCATGTATCCTTTATTTCATGTTCTAGCTTACTTTGTTGGGCGCCCTCGGGGCATCATCCCAAGTCGCTGGGCGAGACCAGGCAAGTCTGCTTCCTGCACCTATCTAAATGAACTTGCTCCGCCGTGATTAGCGTGCTTGACCTAGCTACCTGCTCAGCGGACACCAGCCAGTGGAGCTGCTCCCCAGCGACACGGCAGCTTGCGCATGGGTCCGTCCACGCAGCACCGACAAACTGAATGGCTGAGCCACGGCGCGGCAGCCCGCTGGCGCCACCTTGTCGAGCCTTCAGTGCCTCGTCACCTCTCCAAAGCAACCAGCGGTTGACCGTCGCTGTCATAAGCGGACCCTTGTTCTTTTGTGGTGAGCCTGCGAGGATCCCTTCAAGGGCGGCGTAAGCGAGGCCCTCATGGTGTCTTCTTCACTCTAAATGCAGCGAGCTTGCTTGCGTTAAAGGGGGGGTACTGAGCATCGCGACTCACGGGCTCCTCTTGGCTCTCCAGCCCTCACCCTCTGGCCTTGTCCACGGCATCGCGACCAGCATACTAGTAGCGGTTGAGACCAGCTCGAGGCAGGACCGAGGACATAGAGCGAAAGGGGAGCAAAGGCGAGAGGGGAAGAGCCTGTGAGGACCTCGCCGGGCAACCCCTCGCCTGCCGATCACAGCGGACCTAACGTCGCACCGAAGCAGTTCTGACCCCGAGATAAGTCACCCTCTGGAAACAACGGCTATCGCAGCACCAACCTCGCCTAGCATGGCGACCTGACCCAAATCGGTCAAATCTACGTATGCTGTACCATCCCAAGATCATCTTTGGTACTCACGATACATCGATGAAATAATCAAAGTTCAATCACACCTGAATTTATTACACGATTCTCATATAGAGTCTTTATTACAATAGAATAAATTCGGCCAAAAGGCCAACTCATGAGAAATAAACTACTAAAGCTGCAGAGCGTAGAAGTATAGCAGTCCATCCAGAGCTCAAAGGGCGATAATAAGCGGGAGGCGTAGCCTCACTCTGATCGGAATAAATCTACGCAACATAAGGCGTTGCAGCCGTGTAGGTCAGCTTTTTGAATAAGCTGGCAAGTCATGAAGAGAATAACAGTAATAAAATTACTAACACTATATGCATTTTGGCTGTGGGGTTCTAAGTTTCATCATTTTGCGAAAAGCAAAATTTTCCCTACTACAGTGGACTTGCTTGCAAATTACTACAAATTGTTGGTAGTTATTGAGATGGTTCCGCCAACCAAAATCTCATTCCCAATTATTAAGCCATAACCCCTCAAATTAATTCATTAGTTTTAGTGTTGAGATTTCCGAATACTTCCAAGTTCCAGAGGCTCAAATTGTCCATAACCGGGGACACGGCTAATCGATTAGATCTTTAACTCTGCAGAGGTTTGCGCACTTTACCCGCAAGAATCATTCCCTCCTTTTAAGTCTTCGCACTTCATGGTGTTTGAAGGCAGGATGATAAACAGGTCTTCAAAGAGTTCTTACGGCTACTGCGGTACCCATCAATCCTCTGGTTCTTCTACATCTCGTAGTACCGTCCGACCAAGCGTCACTACTAAGGTTGACCCAGCGAGCCCATAATGGCTTGCGCTGCCTGGTAACTTCCGGTCAATGGGGCATCCATCCGTCTCTTCGTGGCTGGGTGAAGCTTTTACGCAAGATGTCATGGCACTTCTCCATGCATCCCGGCCAACCACTTGGGTTCTCGAGGTGCCCATCAACAAATCCTCCACCCGGTAGTAAATTCGAAGTCCGTCTTGATCTTGTAGTTCATGGGGTAGTCATCATCATTGACTCTCACATCTTGCTTATAGTTTCACTCAGCAAAACCGTCTCGAGCATAGCAAAATAAACTAGTTAGTCCGGGGTCATGGTAACAAGGGGATTGGTTCATCCTACCATGATACTACTCAAGATTAATAACTTCAAAATTTCAACTTCTGCATGCATGGTGGGGTG
>JAHIAM010012458.1:0-17016 GCA_021605205.1 Aegilops longissima
ATCTTACTGTGAAGTGGAAAAATGACCAAGGCCAAGCATCCAGGAAGACTATCATGGCACTACCGTCCTTGAATTGCTTCACATGGACCTCTTTGGTCCCAATCATTACTCATATCGTTAATGAAGCATCACTATATGGCTTTGTTATTGTTGATGATTACTCTCGTTACACATGGGTACAATTGTTACTTACAAAAATCAAGTGCAGGAAATCTTCAAGCGATTTTCCTCGAGGCTTCAACCAACTTTGGTGTGAAGATCAAGCACATCGGGGTGACAATGGGCCTGAGTTCAAAATTCGGTCTTGAGGATTATCTTGATGAACTTGGTATTACTCATGAGTTATCGCTCCTATACTCCTCGGCAAAATGGCGTCGTGGGGAAGAACAGAACTCTTGTTGAGATGGCTCACTATGCTTGATGAATACAAAGCAGCCGTCGTTTTGGATTGAAGCAATTGACACTGCGTGCCACATCATCACAGTATATCTTCACAAATTCTTCAAAAGCGCCTATGAACTCCTCACGACAAGAAACCCAATGTAAGTTATTTCAAAGTCTTGATGCTAAATGCTGGATTAGAGATCCTCACCACACCTCTAAATTTGCAGAAAGCACATGAAGTTTTATGCTTGGTTACGGAAAGGACTGCATACCTCTGAGTCTTCAACATCACTCTTCACAAGATTGTTGACCTTGTAGATGTGCGATTCGATGAAACTAATGCTGCAAAGAGCACCTACCTACTGTTAGAGCGACCAGCACTGAGGATTCTATCAGGTTCAAAACGGAGGATGTCATTCCTCTTGAAAAGCTGCTTGAAGAATTCATTCCTGTACATAAAAACGTCGGTGATGCACTGAAGATAATGCTTGAAGAAAATGGCTGGCGAAAATGATCAAATTCCTCGAAGACAACCAGCTCATCCTCGCGTTGCAAAGTGCAAGTTGACAAGATCATCGATGACATTGAGCGCAGGTCCTCTCACTCGCTCAAAAGCTTCACACTTATCTAACTTTTGTGGGCACTATGCTTTTGTCTCTATCACAGAGCCCACTAAGGTAGATGAAGCATTTACGGGCGATGGATTCAGGCCATGCAAGAAGAATTACATCGATTCGAGCTCAACAGCGTGGGAAGCTGGTAGCGTCAGATCCTGCAAGCATAATATCATTGGCACAAAGTGGATCTACGCAACAAGCAAGATGAAAATGGTCTTGTGGTGAGGAATAAGGCACGACTAGTAGCTCAAGGCTACCGCAGGTTGAAGGTTGATTTGATGAAACTTTTGCACCTATTGCTAGACTTGAGTCTATTAGCATATTACTCGCCTATCTAACCATCACAATATCACTTTATATCAAATGGATGTGAAAAGTGCATTCCTCAATGGTAAGCTTGAGGAAGAAGTATATGTTGCTCAACCCCGGGTTTTGAAGATCCAAAGAATCGACAAAGTCTTGAGACTAAATAAGGCCCTCTATGGCCTCAAGCAAGCCCTCGGCGTGGTATGATACATTGAAGGAATTCTTGTGAAGAATGGCTTCACACCGATTCACTCGACCCTACTCTCTTTACTAAATCTTATGATGGTGAACTGTTTGTGTGCCAAATATATGTTGATGATATTATCTTTGGCTTTTCTTGACCAACGTTATAGTGATGAATTTGCCTATATGATGAGTGAAGAATATCAAATGTCTATTGTCACATCCCGAGATAGACCATGCATTAGGGTGTGCATCATGTTTAAATTTCATCTGAATTTGAAATGGGGAAGCGAAACCCAGAACACCCCCTTAAAGTAACTAGGGTTTACTAAAATTTAATTCAATGAATCAAATGCCCTTCAAAATGCTCATCCTCTTTGTTTGGGTTTAGGACCCATGACAAAGAAGGTGGAACATCTTCTAGGTCACCTAAGGGTTCTATAATTAAATCACAAGTTTTGAAATGGGCATTTTAAACTATGGAAAATATTTTAAGCGTTCAAAAATTGTTAAACTAAAATGTTTCATGTTGGGAATATTCAACAAGTGACCAGAGCATTTTGGTAATTTTGAAAAGGTTTTAGTATTTTAAAATCCCAAAACAAGTTGCAATAATAGAAAAGATAAAAAAGGAAACACTTACATGCCTGACACCGGCCCACCCAGCCAATGGCGCCTGTGGCGCTAGCTTCAACGAACATGTGACCCGGCTAATCTGGAGCCCAGCGCGCGAGCCGCCTGCCATGCCTCACCTCGCCGCCTTGCCGACTGGGGCGACCCAGCGTCGTCGTCCAGCCCCAGACACCGCACTTTCCCCACCTCTCTCTCTCGCTCGCCCTCGACTGGCCGCGCCATCGCCGACCACGCCACCGTCGGCGCCGTGCTCCCGCCACGCACCTCCCGCCATGTCAGGCAGCTCGCGCACCCGTTACCCCTAGCCAGCTAGTCCCCTCGCTCCAAAACCCCAGGCCACTACTCGACCTCAGCGGTCAAGGCAGCGGAGATCCCCATCGTCGCCGCCGCGCATCGTCCGCCCGACCCGCGAAGCTTCCGCAGGTTCACTGCGAGCCTAGCTACCTCTCCATCCTCTCCGTTCTCTTCTTCTTGCACCTGAGCCTTTCGGTGATCCTGAACCCCTGGCGCTCGTCGCACGAGCCTCCGGTCACCTATTGGCCACACCACTGCCCATCACACTCACCACACCTCCACGAGGCTAACCGTGCACTCCCGCGCCTCGCAGCGCTAACCCCTAACCCGTCGGTGGCGGCGATGCCGCGCCGCTACTCGCAGGCGCCCTCCGCATCCGACCTAAACTAACTCCACCCTACGGCTCACCTCCGGCTACCGTAGGTGCTCCCGCGTTCCATTTGGAGCCGGAAAGTGCAAAGGCACTTGCTCGCTGCGTCTGGCCTGCGGCTGGCTGAGCCGGAGTTGACCTCACCGTGGGCCTGTTGACCCTGGGTCGATGGCAGTGGACCTCCGGCTAATCTAATTAGGATTAGTTTTAATTAAAACTAATTAGTTAAACTAACGACATCGGGTCCCACTGGTCGTTTGACTGGGCGACCCCGATTACTCCGTTACACATGGTACATTGTTACTTAAAAAATCAAGTGAGGAAATCTTCAAGCGATTTTCCTCGGGGCTTCAACCAACTTTGGTGTGAAGATCAAGCACATCGGGAGTGACAATGGAACTGAGTTCAAAATTCGGTCTTGAGGATTATCTTGATGAACTTGGTATTACTCATGAGTTATCTGCTCCCTATACTCCTCCGGCAAAATGGCGTCGTGGGCGCAAAACAGAACTCTTGTTGAGATGGCTACTTTTTGATGAATACAAAGCGGTCGTTTGGATTGAAGCAATTGACCAATTTTACATCATCAACAGTATATCTTCCAAAATTCTTCAAAAAGACGCCTTATGAACTCCTCAACGACAAAAACCCAATGTAAGTTATTTCAAAGTCTTGATTGCTAAATCTGGATTAGAATCCTCACCACACCTCTAAATTTGCAAAAGCACATGAAGGTTTATGCTTGGTTACGGAAAGGACCGCATACCTCTGAGTCTTCAACATCACTCTTCACAAGATTGTTGACACTTTGTAGATGTGCGGTTCGATGAAACTAATGGCTGCAAAGAGCACCTACCTTTGAGGCGAACCGGCCCGAATTCTATCGGGTTCAAAACCAAGGAGGATGTCATTCCTCTTGAAAAACTGCTGAAGAATTCATTCCTGTACATAAAAACGTCGGGTACTGAAGATAATCTTTGAAGAAAATGGTTTGGGAAAATGATCAAATTCCTCGAAACAACCAGCTCATCCTCGCGTTGCAAAAGAAGTGCAAGTTGACAAGATCATCGATGACATTGAAGCGCCGGGTCCTCTCACTCGCTCAAAAGCTTCACACTTATCTAACTTTTGGGGCACTATGCTTTTTCACAGAGCCCACTAAGGTAGATGAAGCATTTCTGGGCGGTGGATTCGGCCATGCAAAAAATTACATCGATTCGAGCTCAACAACGTCGGGAACGGTCAACGTCCGGATCCTCGCAAGCATAATATCATTGGCACAAAGTGGATCTGCAACAAGCAAGATGAAAATGGTCTTGTGGTGAGGAATAAGGCCGACTAGTAGCTCAAGGCTACCGAGGTTGAAGAATTGATTTCGATGAAACTTTTGCACCTATTGCTGACTTGAGTCTATTAGCATATTACTACCCTTGCTAACCATCACAATATCACTTTATATCAAATGGATGTGAAAAGTGCATTCCTCAATGGTAAGCTTGAGGAAGAAGTATATGTTCTCAACCCCGGGTTTTGAAGATCCAAAGAATCGACAAAGTCTTGAACTAAATAAGGCCCTCTATGGCCTCAAGCAAGCCCTGGTATGATACATTGAAGGTTCTTTTGAAGAATGGCTTCACACCAATTCACTTTCCCCTACTCTCTTTACTAAATCTTATGATGGTGAACTTTTTTGTGTGCCAAATATATTTGATGATATTATCTTTGGTCTTGACCAACGTTATAGTGATGAATTTGCCTATATGATGGTGAAGAATATCAAATGTCTATTGTCAATCCCGGATAGACCATGCATTAGGGTGTGCATCATGTTTAAATTTCATCGAATTTGAAATGGGGAAGGGCGGAAACCCGAAACCCCCCTTAAAGTAACTAGGGTTTACTAAAATTTAATTCAATGAATCCAAAATGCCCTTCAAAATGCTCATCCTCTTTGTTTGGGTTTAGGACCCATGACAAAGAAGGTGGAACATCTTCTAGGTCACCTAAGGGTTCTATAATTAAATCACAAGTTTTGAAATGGGCATTTTAAACTATGGAAAATATTTTAAGCGTTCAAAAATTGTTAAACTAAAATGTTTCATGTTGGGAATATTCAACAAGTGACCAGGAGCATTTTGGTAATTTTTGAAAAGGTTTTGGTATTTTTAAAAATCCCAAAACAGAGTTGCAATAATAGAAAAGATAAAAAAAGGAAACACTTACAATCGACAACGGCCCACTGCCCGGGCCCAAGGCCGCCCGGCCTGGCCCTTGGCCGGCAGGCGAGGCTAATGCCGGGCAGCCGGCCTTGGCCCAGCCGCCGCCCGCCCCCACCCCTCGCCGCCTTGCCGACTGGGGCGACCCGCGTCGTCGTCAACCCCCAGACACCGCACTTTCCCCCGCCTCTCTCTCGCTCGCCCTCGACACGGCCCGCCGCCGCCAACCCGCCACCGTCGGCGCCGTGCTCCCCCGCCCGCACCTCCCGCCATGTCGGCCTCCGCGCACCCGTTACCCCTAGCCAGCTAGTCCCCTCGCTCCAAAACCCCAGGGCCACTACTCCGACCCTCAAAGTCCAAAGGCCGGAGATCCCCATCGTCGCCGCCCGCGGGTCCGCCCCGGCCCAGCCAAGCTTCCGAGGTTCACTGCGACCTACTCCCTCCTCTCCGTTCTCTTCTTCTTGCACCCGGCCGGCTTTCGGTGATCGCTTTGAAACCCCGCCATGGCGCTCGTGCCCGGAAACCTCGGTCACCTATTGGCCACACCTTGCCCATCCCCTCACCCCCCACGAGGCTAACCGTGCACTCCCGCGCCTCGCCGGCCCTTTCCTTCCCGTCGGTGGGCAGGCCCAGTCCCCGCCCGGGCTTCGCGGCGCCCCTCCGGCCATCCCACCTAAACTAACTCCACCCTAACAGCGGCTCACCTCCGGCTACCGTAGGTGCTCCCGCGTTCCATTTGGAGCCGGAAAGTGCAAAGGCACTTGCTCGCTCGTCAAGGCCTGCCCGGGCTAGGCCCGGCGAGTTGACCTCCCGTGGGCCTGTTGACCCTACGGGTGGGTGAGTGGACCCCTCCGGCTAATCTAATTGGGATTAGTTTTAATTAAAACTAATTAGTTAAACTAACGACATCCGGGTCCCCTTGGTCGGTTTGACCTGGGCGACCCCGTTGACCCACTCACGGCCTCATCTTGGGCATTAATTCAAATTCTGGAATTATTTCTATATAATAAAATCCGAATATAATTCAAATTCAAATGCTTATAACTTTTATTCTATAACTCCAAATGGATTTATATATGAAAATTATCGGAAAAATACACTCTATCGATTGGTACAGGTTTCATGCATGTTAAAACAAGTTAACCATGCTGAATAACCAGATTAAATTTTACCATTAGGACTAACTCACATGATCTATCATTTGAACCTTTGGTTCAAATGAGATCATCCATCCTTTCAACTTGCATTAGGCCAACACAATTCATCTTGCCATGTCATAGCATGCATCATATTGTTGCATATTGGTTGTATGTTTATTTTGGTGTGTTTCCATGATAGGTTCCCCCGAAGAAACCTCGATTACCCTTTGAAGGGCAGTTCTCTACCCAGTTCCACGGGCAAGCAATTCATTGAACATTCGATACAAACCCATGTTCTGACCTCTCTTTTCTTGCATTAAGACAAGGATTCAATTTGTTGTGCTGCGGTGTTGAACCCCTTCCTTTGCATGACCTGTCATTGCCCAATAACTAGATGAAACCCACTAGTATGTGTAGGGTTGTTGAGCCATGTTTGTGATTCCTACCATGCTATGCTTGCTATGCTTAGAGTTGTGTGAGTCGGCTCATGGGGTGAACTGGGTGAAAGGTTGTGTTGGTTAGGTGTAAAGTGTTGAACCGATTTGGTAAAATATCGATGAGAGGCCATGTAGGGTACATGGTGGGTTGTTTCATTGAAGCCGAACTTAGGCTGAGATCTGTGTTTGTGATCCATGAACTAGCTACTACCACAATTGGGATCCTTAATTGACCCTCTGGCTTAACCACCCTTTCATAGTCCGGGAGTTGCAAGTAGTTTACGGTGTTTGTAGTATCTTTGGGGGCCGCCTTAATGGACCCTAGGGGTGGGTTGTGTTGCGGTGGAACCGTGGCCCGGTGTCCAGTGCCCGTTTGGTATCTGGGAACCCTGCACACATCGTTCGGGGCTGTATGGGAAACCTCGGCGGACTCCCTGCGGATGGAACCGAATAGGCGATAACCTTGGACTAGGGACTTGAGTGTTTAGGTGGCTGTGGCCGACACCCGTTGGCTTCCGGCGAAGGTTAAGTACATGTCGTGTAAGGCAGCGGTAAGTGGTGAGCGTGTGTGAAAAGTACACCTTGGGGGTTAAATATGATCTATTGAATAGCCGTGTCCACGGAGAAACTTCTGGGTTACCTATATCAGTTCATAGACAAGTAAATGGATACTACTAAAAGCCTCAAGATAAGTGTGAGTATAGTGGATGGCCCTCTGGGGATGGCGAGAGAGGATCCACGGTGGAGTATTGTGATGGCGAATAGTGGACTCGTGTTGCGACAAAATGCTTTACAAGGTGTGTCACGTGGGTAGCAGCCAAGGTCAAAGGCTGGCTTCCCATTTAACTCCACTTCCTTCCTTGAGAATGTGCATGTATGATAGGATTACGTGGTAAGACTTCTTTGGTACTTTTGTACTCATGTTTGTAATCAATATTTTTGGGAGGACTATACTACCCCTCAAGGCCAGTTCTATGTAGATGTTGACTTGACGGTAAGCTAGCCACCCGGTGGCGATCTAAGACTTTGAAGGGCCATGTAGATAGAAAGGCTCCAACAAGCTTTCTTTCTTTCTAGAGGCATACTAGACTACTTTGCTTCCGCATGTGCTTGTATGATTGTATGACTTGAGTGTTGGGTCATGTGACCCCACGTAACTATGTTATGTATGGCTCCTCGGGCCTCTTAAATAAAGTACTTGAGTTGTAGAGTTTTGTTGTGATGCCTTGTTGTATTTACTCATATCGGGCATATTGCGTGTATGATTGAAATGCTTGGTATGAGTGGGATCCGACAATCTAGTTGTTTATCCTTAGCCTCTCATATGGGGAAATGTAGTCTTGCCACGGCGATAGTAGTCCTTTCTGCCCGGTTCACGAGTCCTGCTAACCACCTCTGCTTGGACATTTGGCGGCATGTGATTCATTTAGTTCCTATCATCCCTTGAAATGTCCGATGATACTTGGGTCCTGCCTAGCCTGTTTCAGCCCGGTACGGAGTCTGTTAGCCCGTGCTGGCCCAAGTTCATCGTTGATGACCGAAACATGCTCGAGATGTTTCATGTATGCTGTCCCCATAAGTTAGTGCCGCTTTGGGTTCCGACTAGCCATGTCGGCCGGGTTCTTTGTCATGTGGATGCTGCGACACTATCATATCTGTGAGCCAAAAATAAGCGGTCCCGGGCCATGGTAAGCGACACCTTAGGAATACCGTGCGTGAGGCCAAAGTGATTGAGGTGTTACCAGCTAGGTCGATGTGACTTGGGATGGGGTCTGGCGTTGGCATCGAGCGGGGCTGCCGTAGGTCCCTTGAAAGCGGTGAAGTTGAGTCTAGAAATGCTTTAGTTATATGTAGGGAATTGATTGTGGGAGGAGCGTAAGGCTCTTTTACTCCTTTACCTTATGCCCTCATGGAGTCATCCTCTTCTCATTCAACGTGGGTTTAGGACTAGGCTCTCTTTCTCTATCGGGGCTCACGTGTTACTATCCAAGTAGTACCTTGTAGGATTGGGTTACATCCTCGATTCGGAGTTACTAAATTTTAGTATGCTACCATTTGGACGAAACCTTGATATGATGTTGTTGAGTGGTTTTGCAAATCTGATTTTGAATGTCTCAAATTTGATTTGAGCATTTACAGATGTTATGCTGGATTTTCCTAGAAATTCTAATGCCTTTGCATTATGGTTGTGCTTTTGGATGGCCACCCGTTCCCGAAACAAAGTGGTTACTTTGACTCGCTTGCATTGATGTTTGCGGTCCGGCCATGTTGGTTAGGGTGATGATTGAGGCTGGTTATCGATGGAAATATACGTCGAGGAAGCGGTTAGGATTTCAATCAAAGCCAATATCTATGCCGGTCGGTTTATCCCCCAAACCTTGGCCCTTTGGCCACTTCCTTTTATGCGGAAAATCACCTATTTGAGCCATTGGCCTTTAAACCAAATTCCGAGGGGTTTGGCTGGACCCGATTTACCTCCCCAGGACTCACTCCTCCGTACCCCTCTTGAGTTCTTTGGAGGACAAGGACCCGTGAAACGGGCCTTGCGTTGGGCTTATAATGCCCGTTCCGACCCGGGCTACTCGACTAGGTTTTACTGCCGTGCAAGCGGATGTATTGGAATGAGGGATTTGTACCCTTTGGGCGAGTTTGCGGACTTCATGGAGTGGCGTGAGGTTGGAGGCATCACTCCTCCTCGTGGGCCTCTTCGCCACCCTTTGTGGGTCCCGGCCACATCCAGGTCCTTATGGTCCCAGGCCCCCACAGGTTATGGTTTTCCGGGCGATCATGTTCCACTTCAGTGCAGGTGGTGACTTCTCTGAGGACTACTATGGAGCTTGAGATAGTAGTAGTATTCCTAGTATGGTACTAGTTGTGTTTCCACCGTCTGCGTGACTCGTGGAATACGACTTAGTGTGTATCATTCGGAAGGAAAAAAATGTATAGGAGTTGGAATGCCCGATGAGATGTAGGCCTTTCCTTTATAGTTGTACTCCGTCGGGGCTTGTACTAAACTATGAATGGTGTGTATGACCGTTGGTATATATATATATGGCAGTTTATATTACCATGTCATGAATAAACATCTTTGCATTCCATCTGTCCATTACCTTCCCTTCCTTGTTAAATTCTGCCATCCTGGTTTAAACCTTTGTTTTGTCTCCGGGATGGTCAACACTCGAAATTCTCCTCCTGTTCGGGCGGGAGGGGAGGCAGCAAAATGTGAACCTGCCAAGGCCATCTTTGGCTGAGGTGATCTTTGGGAAGCGAATAAAGGGCGAAAAACGCTTTGGGCGCATTGAACAAAACACAGCGGCCAAAAGCGATGGAGTTTCACTCAATGACCGTCAAACTATATCCTCCAAAATTCAAATGCTCGTCGGAGCCACTCGGCGCCCGATGATTAGCTCCGCGATATCCATCACAAGATGCGTTCCGTAAATCGAGGCTGACAAATTACCTTTGGCCTATCATTGGAAGGCCCCCGGTCTGGTGGGGAAAACTATGAGGCTATCGTCCGTGGACAAGTTACAACAGGATGAATTCGATTCCCCTTCCAGACCACCATATTCGAAGGACTTATGGACCATAAGCGTGAAATTCTGCGTTTCACCCAAGGCGGTGAGCGTGGATGCCTCGGCCGTGAATTAAGGAGGTTTCGTTATGCTCCCGGAAGTTTCTGATGCTAAAAGCGGCGAGGTTCCGTAAGGGACTTAGCCCGAAACGCCGAGATCTCCGTTGCATGAATACCTCTTTTCGAAGCTGGTCAATAAGGCTATCGGCGGGAGGCGGAGCGATTTGAAATTAACCAATCGTGATTACGGATCATCATCCGGCTCTGGTTCCCGAAGCGCGGGTTTAGTTCCTATCTGGCTCTACCACCCGGTACACCCGAGGCCATCCTTGGCGCCTCGCCCCAACCAACCGTATTTTCCACCCAAGACATATGGAGGTCCATTTGCTAATGTATTTACGGCCAAATGTGATCACTTGCTTCAAATGTGGGAGGCGGGCCACTATATTAGAGTGTCCCCGAACAACCCAAATCAAGCGGGAATCATTGGCGGGCAACCTGAGGAAAGGTTCCCTATGCCAAGCCGATTGCCACCGCTTGTGGCCATGTCAACTATGTCTCTTTGAAGAAACCTAAGGGATCCCAGCGGTTAGTCCTCGATGCGCTTCTTGTTAATTGCCATCCGACAACTGTTCTTTTTGATCTTTGGAGCATCTCATTCATTTATTTACGAGAGCTATGCTCGATTGCACAACCCACATTCCGAACATGCCTACCTCCATGGAAATTCAAACTCCGGTTCTAGATGGCAAACCTCTAGAATAAGTCATGGAAATAAATTCTTGTCAAGATTAGTCTTTCTTGCGTCCCTAATAGCTCTTAAGTCCTCGGACATAAACATCATCTTGGGTATGGATGGATGTCCCCATTATGCCAAGATGGATTGCTCTACTAGAACCGTTCAACTTACCCATCCCGGGCCAAAAGCGGTGGATGTTTTAACCCGAGTGTCTAAGCGTCATTTACTCTTTAAATGCCAACCCTCTTCCGGACCTCGAAGATATCCGGTAGTCCGTGATTTCCGGATGTCTTTCGGAAGAATGCCGGGTGTTCCACTGGGGGATGTCGAGTTGTGATAGATCTTGTTCCCGGAACCGTCCCAATCTCTAGAAGACCTTATAAGATGGCACCCCTAGAACTAGTGAACTTGAAACAACTCGATGAGTCCTTGCAAAGGGTTTCATCCGTCCTAGTTCATCTCCATGGGCTTGCCCGTCCTCTTTCAAGAAGAAGGATGGTCGGATCGGATGGTTGTAGATTACCGACCTGTCAATTTGGTCACTATCAAGAACAAGTATCCGCTCCCGGGATCAACGACCTGTATGTCGTCCTGGATCCTCGATCTTTTCAAGATGGATTTGAGGTTGGGCTACCATCAAATCAAAATCAGGAGCGGGGACATACCAAAAGCGGCCTTTGTCACTTTCGTTATGGTCTGAGTACCGTCATGTCGCCGGATTAACCAATGCTCCGCCACCTTTTCTCGGTTAATGAACTCCATCTTCATGGAGTATTTGGATAAATTAAATTGGTATACCTCGATGATATACTCATCTACTCCAGAATGAGGAAGAACATGCCGAACATCTAAGGCTAGTATTGATGAAACTTGAGAACCCCTTTATGCCAAATTCTCTAAATGTGAATTACGGTTCGAAGTGACCTATTTAGGACATGTAATTTCTGGTAAGGGTATTCTGTCAATCGGCGAGTTCAAGCCGTCCTTTTGGACTCCACCGAATCGGCCAAGCAAGTTGGAGTTTCCTCGGTTTAGCGAGCTATTCCGCCCCTCAGAAATTTCTCTAAAGTTGCTAAACCTCTAAGAACTCCTCAAAAAGATAAAAGTTGAATGGGCGCCAGGTCCGAATCAGCTTTGAGGCCCGAAAAGGCTGACATCTGCTCCGTACTTATTCCCGATTTCTCTAAGGACTTTATTATCTATTCGGGCCTCGCGACAAGGACTAGGTTGCATACTCATGCAAGATGGTCATGTGATTGCCCTCGCTTCTCGACGATTCGTCCCGAGGATAACTATCCCCACGATCTAGAGCTTGCCGGTGGTTCATGCACTCAAAACCTGGCGACATTACCTTCTCGGTGTCGTTGCGAAATCTACCTGCAAAAGTCTAAAATATATCTTCACCCGGGTTTGAATCTCGAGCAAAGGCGTTGGGTCGGGATTGATTCGATTTCGACTTAGGAATATCCTACACCCGGAAAGCCAATGTCATGGCTGGCCTAAATCGCAAATCTTCTTGCAACAACTTGATGTTACAACAAGGTCAACCAATTCTCCACGAGGAATTTCGTAAGCTTAATCTTCACATTGTTCCTCGAGTTTCTTTCCACCACAGTGGCGAAACCTGACCTCACGGATCGAATCATAGCTGCTCGGCGGTTATGATAGAGGATATCTCGGATCAAGGAGAACATCGCTAAGCGGAGCTTTAAATGTTTCTCCATAAATGAACAGTGTTGTCTTCTTTGAAAACCGCTTGGTGGTTCCCAGAAGCAACACTCTGACAATTGATCATTAAAGGAAGCTCATGACTCTCCTCTCACCATTCATCTGGTAGTACTAAAATGTATCAAGATCTCGGAGGTTTTTGGTGGACTAGGATGAAGAGAAATGCTCAATACCTGCTAACTGCGGCGTTTGTCGTCGAGGTTAAGCGGAGCATCAACGACCTGCTTTCCCTTCAACCTTTGGACATTCCTGAATGGAAATGGGATAAAATCGGTATGGATTTCATTACGGGTTTCCGGGACCAAGAGAGGAATAACCTATCTTAAATCGTTGTTGATGCCTTTCCAAAGTAGCCCACTTCCTACCTGTTGGTGAGTATAACCGCTAGCCAGCTAGCTGGTTTGTACATTCTCGAATAGTATCTCTTCATGGTGTTCCAGAAATGCTCCGACCGTGGGAAGTCTCTTCACCTCTCGATTTTGGGAAAGTTTCCAAAGCGCTTAGAACTTCGTCTTTCCTTTTTGCACCTTTCCCCCCAATCAAGTGGTCAAGTAAAGCAGTCAATCAAATCTTAGAGGATATGCTTGAGCTTCGTCATCTCTTTCGGCATGAATTGGGAGAAATCCTTCCATTCCCGGAGTTAAACATAACAACAGGTTTATCAAGCGATCGGGCAAAGCCCCTTTCGAAGTTCTTTATGGGCGAAAATGTGAAACGCCTCTTAAGCGGTGAAAACGGGGAGAGACAACTCTTTGGCGGATATGATCCGAGGCGAGAAAAGCAAGTTCGTTGTTATGAGAATTTGAAAACAGAAATCTCGTCGGAAGAGCCAATATGACCGCAAGCATAAGCCTATGGCTTATGAAAGGCGAAGGCACCCGGGTTTCTCCTTTAAAGGAACCCATCGATTAATTATCAAAAGGCAAGTTGGCTCCTCGTTACATTGGACCCTTTGCATTCTTGCCAAGCGAGGGGTTGCCTACCAATTGGAACTACCTCCGCATCTCTCCAAGGTCCATGATGTCTTCCACGTTTCCCCAACTCGGGCGTTGCTTTCCGGATCCTATCCGTGGAGTGGACCAACCAAGCTTGATCTCAAGATAACCTCACCTATCGAGGTATCCCATTCTTATCCTCGATCAAACCGGCGTACCACTCGGCGTCGGAATATCAAGTTTCTAAAGGTTCAATGGTAAACCATTCCGAGCAAGAAACAACTTGGGAAAGGAGGATCGTCTTGACTTGAGTACCCACCTTTTTATGAGATCCTAAATCTCGGGAAGAGATTCTTTTGAGTGGGGGTGAGTTGTCACATCCCGGATAGACCATGCATTAGGGTTGTGCATCATGTTTTAAATTTCATCTGAATTTGAAATGGGGAAGGAAACCCGAAACCCCCCTTAAAGTAACTAGGGTTTACTAAAATTTAATTCAATGAATCAAATGCCCTTCAAAATGCTCATCCTCTTTGTTTGGGTTTGGGATCCATGACAAAGAAGGTGGAACATCTTCTAGGTCACCTAAAGGGTTCTATAATTAAATCACAAGTTTTGAAATGGGCATTTTAAACTATGGAAAATATTTTAAGCGTTCAAAAATTGTTAAACTAAAATGTTTCATGTTGGGAATATTCCAACAAGTGACCGGGAACATTTGGTAATTTTGAAAAGGTTTTGTATTTTAAAATCCCAAAACAGAGTTGCAATAATAGAAAAAGATAAAAAAAAACACTTCATGCTTGACAACCCATTCCCTTGACCAAAGCCCGGCAATTGGCCCACGGCTCGGCCCCAGGCGGTAATCCCGGCAGCAGCGCGGAGGCCCCAACCGCCGCCGCCTGCCTCACCCCCGCCCGCCCTTCCCGGGGCGACCCAGCGTCGTCCCGAACCCCCAGACACCCACTTTTCCCCCCTCCCTCTCTCTCGCTTCGCCCTCGACAGCGGCCCATCGGCCCGCCCCGTCGGCCCGTGCTCCCCGCCCGCACCTCCCGCCATGCGGCAGCTCCGCCGCCGTTACCCCTAGCCCCTAGTCCCCTGGCTCCAAAACCCCAGGCCACTACTCCGACCTCGGAAAGGTCCAAGGCGCGGGGATCCCCATTCGCGCCCGCCCATCGGTCCGCCCCGACCCGGAAGCTTCCCGGGTTCACTGGAAACCCTACCCTCCATCCTCTCCGTTCTCTTCTTCTTGCCCAGCGAGCACTCGGTGATCGCTTTGAACCCCCTTGGGCCTCGTGCCGACAGGCCTCCGTCACCTATTCCACCTGTCCCATCACCCACCACACCTCCACGGGCTAACCGTACTCAGCGCCTGCCAAACCGCTAACCCCTTCCGTGGTGGCGAGGTGGGGCCCAACTTGGGCGCCCCCGGCCATCCGACCTAAACTAACTCCACCCCGCGGCTCACCTCCCTTACCGTAGGTGCTCCCCGTTCCATTTGGAGCCGGAAAGTGCAAGGCACTTGCTCCCCGGCGTCGGCCTCGCCGGCTAAGGCAGAGTTGACCTCACCCGTGGGCCTGTTGACCCTCGGGTGGATGGCAGTGGACCCCTCGCTAATCTAATTAGGAAGTTTTAATTAAAACTAATTAGTTAAACTAACGACACGGGTCCCCTTTGGGTTTTGACCGGGCGACCCCGTTGACCCCCGGCGTCATCTTGACCTCATCCTTGGCCATTAATTCAAATTCGGAATTATTTCTTATAATAAAATCCAGAATATAATTCAAATTTCAAATGCTTATAACTTTTTTCTATAACTCCAAATGCAAAGATTTATATATGAAAAATTATCAGAAAAATACACTCTATCCATTGGTACAGGTTTCATGCATGTTAAAACAAGTTAACCATGCTGAATAACCAGATTAAGATTTTTTACCATTAGGACTAACTCATGATCTATCATTTGAACCTTTGGTTCAAATGAGATCATCCTATCCTTTCAACTTGCATTAGGCCAACACATTCATCTTGCCATGTCATAGCATGCATCATATTGTTGCATATTGGTTGTATGTTTATTTTGGTGTGTTTCCATGATAGGTTCTGCCCGAAGATAACCTCGATTACCCGGTGAAGGCGGTTCTCTACCCAGTTCCACCGGCAAGCAATTCATTGAACATTCGATACAAACCCATGTTCTACTTACGCTCTCATTTCTGCATTAAGACAACGCGATTCAAGCTGTTGTGTCTGCGGTAGTTGAACCCACTTCCTTTGCATGACTGTCATTGCCACGATAACTAGATGAAACCCACTAGTATGTGTAGGAGTTGATTGAGCCATGTTTGTGATTCCTACCATGCTATGCTTGCTATGCTTAGAGTTGTGTCGGTCGGCTCATCGGGGTGATGAGCTGGAGTGAAAGGTTGTGTTGGTTCGAGGTGTAAGTGTTGAACACGATTTGGTAAAGGTATCGATGAGAGGCCATGTAGGAGTACATGGTGGGTTGTTTCATTGAAGCCGAACTTAGGCTGAGATCTGTGTTTGTGATCCATGAACTAGCTACTACCACACATTGGGATCCTTAATTGACCCTCTCGGCTTCTTAACCACCCTGTTCATAGTCGGGAGTTGCAAGTAGTTTACGGTGTTTGTAGTATCTTTGGGGCCATGCCATGCCTGACCCTAGGGTGGGTTGTGTTGCGGTGAGCACCAGTGGCCCGGTGTGCAGAGTGCCCGTTTGGTATCTCGGGAACCCTGACACATCGTTCGGGGCTGTATGGAAACCTCGGCGGACTCCTGCGGATGGAACCGAATGGCGATAACTGGACTAGGGACTTGAGTGTTTAGGTAGGCTGTGGCCGACACCCACGTTGGGCTTCGCTTGAAGGTTGCAGTACATGTCGATGTGCGGTAAGTGGTGAGCGTGTGTGAAGAAGTACACCCTGCGGGTTAAATATGATCTATTGAATAGCGTGTCCACGGAGAAGGACTTCGGGTTACCTATATCAGTTCATAGACAAGTAAATGGATACTACTAAAAGCCTCAAGATAAGTGTGAGTATAGTGGATGGCCCTCTCGGGGATGACGAGAGGATCCACGTGGAGTATTGTGATGGCGAATAGTGGACTCGTGTACGACAAAATGCTTTACAAAGGTGTGTCACGTGGGGTAGCTTAGCCAGAGTCAAAGCTGGCTTCTGCATTTAACTCCACTTCCTTCCTTGAGAATGTGCATGTATGATAGGATTACGTGGTAAGACTTGCTTTGAGTACTTTTGTACTCATGTTTGTAATCAATATTTTTGAGAGGACTATACTACCCCCTCAAGATTCTATGTAGATGTTGACTTGACGAGTAAGCTAGCCACCCGGTGGCGATCTAAGACTATGAAGGGCCATGTAGATAGAAAGGCTCCAACAAGCTTTCTTTCTTTCTAGAGTGCACCAGACTACTT
>JAHIAM010012459.1:0-12375 GCA_021605205.1 Aegilops longissima
GAAGGGGAAATGGGTGATTTGGGTCAAAATTGATGGATTTTAATGGATGGAAAGAGGTGAAACTTGGAGAATGCTTCGACTGAAACCAAGCAAATCCGGATCAAAATCAACATTTCATCACACTAACAAATCACAAAAATTTGGGGCTATTTTTGGGGAATTTTTGAATTAGGACAAAAACAACAAAATCAAGCTAGAAAAAGAGGTGGGGCTCCAATAACGTGATCACGTGGCTCATGATACCATGATGATGGGGGAACCCTAGGTTGGCGATCTTTCACGCTTGGAAGAATCCCTGAAACCCGAAGAGGGCGGAAGAACACGAGGAAAACAGGGAGAGCGAGAGAATCACTCAGCAGACAAAACGATCACACAAGTGCTAGATTATCAAACACATAGAGTGGCACAAGATTCAAGGACAACAAAGGGTAGGATACAAGGGTAGCCGTTCTTCCAAGGAGGTCTTGAGGTCCACCCTAGGAGGGTCTTGAATCCGCGGGGATCTTCTCCGTAGAGGTCCGATCTCGAGGGAAGTAGCCAAGTGGATGAAAAAGGCTCTCACACGAAATAGCAAATCCAAAGCTAACCCTAGAAAGGATGAGGGAAGGTCTATTTATAGTCTAGGACCTCAAGGGGGTAAGTTGGGGCGAAAGCAGTACATGGGCCTCGGCCCGGCTTTACCTGGACGAGGGTGTCCGTTGCTTCATGGCGGTATACCGCTTTCATAAAAATCCTTTGTGGGATATCCCGCTTATCTTGGAGAAATCCGCTCCGGCCCGGTTCGATTCGGGGTGTTGGGGTTTTGGAAGAGGCGGATGGAAGCGGTAGTACCGTTTGGCTCCCAGTGAAATGCCCGCGGCGAACGCTCCCCAACTCTGCAGTTCTTCCTCTTGCTCTTGGTGTCCATCTTGAGCTGTGCTTCTCCTAGGTTGGTTCCTTGGTACCTAAGCATGCACAACATTCGGATTGAGGTAGTAGCCATGTCTCGAGAGGTCATATGATATTTCACTAAGGGAAAGTCACCTCGGTCTCGGAGCTCGAGCTCGTGCTCTCGTCATGGGTCCTTTTGGAGCTTGGTGGCGGAAGGTCCATGGGGATGATCGAAGGATGCTCCGCATCATTACTATTTTATCGTCATCCTATTCCTAGGCTAGATGATTTGCTTGATGAATTGAGTGGCTCTACAATATTCTCCAAAGTTGATTTGGTAGTGGATACCATCAAATTCGTATGAAATTGGGAGATGAATGGAAAACACATTTAAAAAAGTTTGGTTAATGAGTGGTTGTCATGCCTTTTGGGTTAACAAGCCTGATTTCAGGATTAATACAAGTTTCGTCTTTCTTAGAGATTTGTGGTAGTTTACTTTATGATTCTTGATTTATCAAATCTTTGGAAGAAATTTGGAACATTTCTGTTTTTAATGTTGTATGCCTTTTTTGGTAACCTTAAGTGACCTTTTAGACCAGTTCTTTTCTTGGCATTTGTTATAGGGTGAATTGATAAAGCCAAATTGAAGCATTGGAAATTGGCCCCAAAAGCTCCGTGAGGATTTTTTGGACCCTGGAAGTTTTTGAGAGACTTTTGCTTTTGACTCCAATAGTTAAAAAAGGATTGCCTTTTGTTTGGGGACCGCACAAAAGAAGTTTCGGATTGGATAAGTTGAACCTTTCCTTTCAACTTGACTTTAATAAGCTTTTACGAAGTGTGCTTGGTTGGATTAGGAGGTTGTTATTAAAGATAAACAAACCCTTTCAACTTTTACGAAAATTATGGGCCTTTGAACTTTTATTATGCAAAATTAATTCTTGTTGGGACTTTAGGAACATGGAACATTATTTATGGCCCAAAGAATTTGTTATACATTCGATCATGAATCTTTGAAACATATTAAAAGTCAAGCTAAATGAATGTAGACATGCTAAATGGGTTGAATTCATTGAGACTTTCCTTATGTCATTAAACACAAGAAGGGTAAACAAAATGTTTTCGATGCTTTGTCTTCGCTAACTATGCTTTCACAACTTGACTTCAAAATATTTGGTTTGGAGACCATCAAAGATCAATATGTGCATGATGCTGATTTTAAAGATGTAATGCAGAATTGAAGGAAGAACATGGAACAAGTTGTTTTAATGATGGTTTTGTGTTCGTGCTAACAAGCTATGCATTCTGCTAGCTCATTATCTTTTTTGTTGCAGGGGCATGGAGGAGGATTAATGGGACACTTTGGCGTCAAGAAGGCGGAGGATATACTTGCTACAATTTCTTTTGGCCAAAGATGAGGCGGGATGTTGAGCGTTTGTTGCTTTGGCCTACATGTCAAAAAGCTAATCACGACTCAATCCTCATGGTTTATATATGCCTTTCCTTGCCTAGTGTTCCTTGGGAGGATATATCTATGGACTTTGTTTTAGGTTTACCTCGAACAAGAAGGGGAGGAAACATATTTGTTGCGTGGATAGATTCTAGAAAATGGCACCTTTATACCATGTCATAAGCGATGATCTTTAATGTTGCTGATTTGTTCTTCTGAAATTAAAACTTGCATGGTGTGCCAAATACTATTGTTTGGATGTGATACTAAATTTCTTAGCCACTTTTGGAGATGTTTATGGGCTAAGTTGGGGACTAAACTGCTTTTAGTACTACTTGTCACCCCCAAACGATGGACAAACTGAAGTAGTCAATAGAACATTGTCTACTATGCTTAGGGCTGTTTTGAAGAATAATAAGAAAATGTGGGAAGAATGTTGCCTCATATTGAATTTCTTATAATCGCTCATTGCATTCTACTACTAAGATGTGCCCTTTTGAAATTGTGTATGGCTTCCTACCGTGCACCTATTGATTTGTTGCCTCTTCCATCTTGGGAAAGGTTAATTTTGATGCTAAAAACGTGCTGAATTGATTTTAAAATGCATGAGTTAACTAAGGAAAACATTAGTATGAATCTAAATATAAACTTTTAATTGCAGTTTCTTTGTTTGGGCTTTTTGGGAAGGGAGAAGGTTTCTAATTTGCAAAATCAAAGCTAATACCCGTTGATGGTCCATTTAAGGTGTTAGAAAATAAATGATAATGCATATAAACTTGAGCTGCCTGCAGATTTTGGGGTTAGTCCCACTTTTAACATTGCAGATTTGAAGCCTTATTTGGGTGAGGAAGATGAGCTTCCGTCGAGGGCGACTTCATTTCAAGAAGGGTAGGATGATGAGGACATCAATACCTTTTACACCCACCCCCTGCTATACATCTTGGACCAATTACTAGATCGCCGCCAAATTTGATTATCAGGTTACCGTTTCTTGTAAATTCCAATGTTCATGAGAATATGATGCTTAAATTGGATACATTTGTTTTGCTTACAAATGAAGGGCCTACCATGGACAAGAAAGATGAACCTTGGAGCAAGTTCAAGCATGGAATGTTGTGATGAGGACATGAATACCTTGGATGAGACCAAAAATATTGCATACATGCATATTTCTCATTTCTAGTGCAAACTATTCAATAATATATTTATGTTATCGAATAAAAATACTTCACATACTTTTGTGTTTTGTCTAATTGCAGGTGTATGGGACATTTGTACAATCCACATATGAAGATAAGGGAAAAAGATGTTTACATGCTGTTCAAAAATTCTCTCACGTCACTTTTGGCCCAGAAGATGAGTCCAAGTCTCTCCGTTTGGACTCAGATTCGGACTCAAACATACCTGACTCAAAACGTCTTCTTTTTCATACGGACTCCAAATTGGTTGATTCTTTTTTGTTGGAAAATAGATTTCGTGCATTTTCCAACCCAATTGGAATCACCTTAAAAGTCCGGGCGTTGAGTTATAGACGAAACAATCTGATGCTGCAGCAGAATCCGAGTCAAACTACAAGTCCAAAGGGTTACGTCACCTCCGCTTGGGCCCGGCCTTGTACGACCTAGGGTTAGTTTTAGGCTGCCTTGGGACGTCCTCCACCTCCTTGGCTGCCACCCTTGCTCCTATAAAGTAGATCCATCTAGTAGCTTTTCCTTGGGATTTGTTTAGTTAAAGTTAGCCATTGCAACCGTTTCCGTTTGTGTCCAACGACCAGACCAAGACCGCTTCGGATCCCCACCTTTATAATACTTCATATAAAAATATTCAGATTGCTTTATCATATTCTTGCTTGTTCTTGATTGCTTGCAAATAGACCTTTGGTCAGGTTGATTGTCCGGCGTGGTCAATAACCTCTTGGAGTTGGTTTAGCGATTGCTAAGGGAAAGCGTCGTGCGGTTTGTAGTCGGATCGTCAAAATCGTCTCCACCAAATCGATATTATCATCTCATGAAGATCGGGACACCTCGCCTCTATCAAGTGGTATCAGTTTTCAGGTTGCTCGGTGAGAATTTCCAATTATCCTAGATTGATTTATTTTCTTACCTATTGTCCAAAAAAAACAAAAAAAAGTTGATCTATTCATCCTTTGTCCAATCGAGCCTTTGCAGTTTTCTTTTCATTGGTTGCATTATTGAATTATCGGTTGCATCGTCTTCGAGTTGCTGGTCTTAGTGTCTATTGTTTAGAGTTTGAGTTCTTTACATTAGTCACGCCGGCTGCATCGTTATCCCTTCCGGACCACCATCCATCCATCAATTTCCACCCGTGCTACCCGTTCATTGTCATAATCATAGTTGAGATCGTTCACATCTTCATTGATCCAATCTGCATTTATCTAGTTTGTTTGGAAGGGGAGAGAAAAAAGAAAAAAGAAAAGGTCAGATAAAAAAAAGAAAAAGGAAAAAAAGTGTGAGAAAAAAAAAGAAAAAAAAACAAAGTTCAGATCTATCTAGACTCAATCTCGTGCTGAATTCGGATTGGAATCTGTTTTGTGCACTGTTCAGTAAAACAGGCATAACTTCCTCATCAAGTCCGTTTTGGCTCTGAGTACTCAAATTAAAGCTAGGACGAGCCGCATCTAAATAGTTGCAGAAGCTAGTTCAATATTTGCACCTCAAAATCGGCTTCTAAATAGGATTTTGCCCTCCAAGTTCGGAACACATCTTATTCCAGTTTTCAAACCAGTTTTAGAATTTTTTGACTCCTCATATCAACTCGGAATTGAGTGATTCTTTTTGCATTGGAAAGCTTGAGTTAGTAGCATTCTTTGAAAAAAGTTATCAGAAAATTGGCTCAAACTTTTCAAGAAAAATTGGAGAGAGGTTGTTGTATTCCCTTGGCAGTTGTTTTCATCATTATCTTTGCTGCCATTGTGATCTTCACTTATATCTTGCTGTCCGAGCTACTTAGTATCCTTCATTGATGCAAGTTGTGCTCGCCGTGACCTCATTAGTATTCTAGGCTCGCGTCTCTAGTCGGTCTAGCCTAGGACCAGCCGATGCTCGTTGGCGTTTATTCAACATTGCATCTTTGAATTGATTATTGCTAATCTTTTGCTACCATATAAGCCAACCCAGCTCCACATATTTCTACACCGTGTATGTCGCTCCCCAAAACGCTTTACTCAATATTCGGTTACTTGACATGGTTGCCGATCACCCTTTCTGCATGGTAAGAACTTTAAGACATTGATATTTGCTTTCGTGGGTTTTACCACCAATCCTAGTAGTTATAGGAACATTATTTTTGGATTTTGTTTCTTGTTCTACTAATCATGACAGGATCGAGTCAATTCATGGGCTTTGTCGATCGCGGGAGACATACCACCTACCAAATACCACCCCTCACGAGAGGTACAAACATCCAAATGCAATCAGGTTCATGTTTCTATACCACCATTTAATGGCGTTTTAGACCTCCTTTATATATTGAATGGGAGTTAGACATAAATAATATATTTGCTTCCCATAATTTTGATGAGCAAAAAGTTATGTTGCGGTTGGTTCTTTCACTAGTTATGCTCTAGTTTGGTGGAGTGAATATTGTCGGTTACACCTGATTATGTACCTAATACTTGGGATGATTTAAAACATGTCATGAGAGATAGATTAAATGATGTTTATTATACTGTGGCATGATTAAAAAACTGGAACATTTAAAACAAGGTAGTGACACGTAACAAAATATTATGATGATTTACAAACTACCTTGTTATTTTTAGAAGAAAGTGAAGAAGATTTTATGGATAGATTTTGGGAGGATTAAACCATAATATTCAGGAGATACTAATTCATGAAGAGTGTTATCCTATGGACCATTTGTTTTCTTGCTTGCAAAGCTGAACAGGAAATAAAACCTGGCCCAAAGGCAAGCCAGGGCACATTCAACTGTTGATCAGATGTTTATTCCTACTAGGCGTACTAACAACCACATCCGTTGTTGCGAGGACCATCATCTCCAATGTGACACATCACCATCGAGTCCTGCATCATCTGGTTGACTATAAGGAATGACAAAGGTACAGATTTTCCACTTTTACATGAGAATGATGCATGCCTATTAAGAATACATCATGTGTTGAGCTACCCACTACTTTGATCACCCACCTATTTTGAGGTTATATTGATAATTTGACTTTGCCATGTGATCAAACAACTGAAATACCAACAATTTTGAGCACCCATTGAATTAACTATTGATGCAAAAGAATCAATGTTTAATCATTTTATCGACCTCTAATCTTGGTGATGATTCTGTGAATGACTCATTCATGTTTGCTTATCTAAGCATGTTGTAGCATGTAAATTTGATTCAAATAAGGTTTATTCACCAATGTTGGGATGGTTTAATGATGAACATTGTCAATCTCTTGAAATAAATAAGAGCTTCACTTATATTGCAAACTGAGTTGCAGTATTTTCAAGCCTTCTAGTTCTTTGCTAATTTGTTGGCTTTAGATTTTATGAACTATCAAGTTACTCATCTATTCATTGTCATATATGCAAAAATCAAGGGAAGTAAAATGGATGGCGTATACATATACAACATGTACACCTTGTCTCTTTTTTTAGCCACATTTCAGATTAACAGCGAGGGGCGGCTTTGTTTTCAAGAAGGGGAGGATGATGAGGACATGAATACCTTGGATGAGACCAAAATATTGCATAACATATTTCTCGGTGATTTCTAGTGCAAACTATTCAATAATATATTTATGTTATCCGAATAAAAATACTTCACATACTTTTGTGTTTTGTCTAATTGCAGGTGTATGGGACATTTGTACAATCAAATATGAAGATAAGGGGAAAGAGATGTTTACCTGCTGTTCAAAAGTTTCTCCGTCACTTTTGGCCCAAAGAAGATAGAGTCCAAGTCTCTCGTTCGGACCAGATTCGGACTAAAACATACGCTCAAAACCTATAACTTTTCATACGGACTCCAAATTGGTTGATTCTTTTTTGTTGGAAAATAGATTTTCATTTTCCAACCCAATTGAATCCCTTAAAATCGTCCGGGCGTTGAGTTATAGACGAAACAATCTGATGCTGCAGCAGAATCCGAGTCAAACTACAAGTCCAAGGGTTCGTCCCTCCCTTGGGGGCCTTGCGACCTAGGGTTAGTTTTAGGCTGCTTGGGACGTCCTCCCACCTCCTTGGCTACCTTGCTCCTATAAGTAGATCCATCTAGTAGCTTTTCCTTGGGATTTGTTTAGTTAAAGTTAGCCATTGCAACCGTTTTTCGTTTGTGTCCAACGACCAGACCAAGACGCTACGGTCCCCACCTTTATCAATACTTCATATATACCGCAATATTCAGATTGCTTTATCATATTCTTGCTTGTTCTTGATTGCTTGCAGAAATAGACCTTGTGGTCAGGTTGATTTGTGCTCCAGGTGGTCAATAACCTCTTGGAGTTGGTTTAGCGATTGCTAAGGCTGCGTCGTCGTTTGTGTCGGATCGTCAAAATCGTCTCCACCAAATCGATAGTTATCATCTCATCGAAAGATCACACCTGCCTCTATCATGTTGGCATGAGGAACAAACAGTTACAAGTGATGATTGGACTTTGAAGCCACCTAATGAGTGCATGGGTTGGAGAAATATACAAGATGCCACTTCATAATATTAGTCCATAGGTATTCTGGTCTTTGCACCTTATTTTAGGCCAGGCCCATGTAATTTCGAAATACTTAAGTATAGGCTGTTTTTTAAGTCCGTTGTGGGGAAACAAGAGTTAGGGTTGATTTGGACCCCTCCACCAAGCCACGAAATTCCCCCCTCTTCCTCTATATACAGCCCTTAGGGCACCGTTTAGATTGGGTTTTGTTTAGATTAAAGTTCGCCATAGCTGCAACCCCGTGCCCGTTTGTGTTCAACGACCGACAAAGCGTCCGAACCCCACCTTGATCAATAAAGCTTTCATCTTATTCGCAATATCCAGATTGCAATCTCAATTTCTTGCTTTTCTTCGTTTGCTCGGGAACGACCCCGTGGTCGGTTGATCGTGCTCCGCGTGGTCAATAACCTCGGAGTTGGTTTAGCGATTGCTAAAGGGGCGTCCTCGCCGTTAATGTCGGATCGTCAAATCGACTTCCTCAAGAAAACCAACATCTCACGAAGGCGGGACACCTTTGCCTCTTCGGACATTGGAGCAAGAACAAGCATGGAGATAATGCCATGCAAAAGGAACAAACGGAGTTACAAGTGATGATTGGGACTTTAAGCCACCATAATGGGTGCATGAACCTTGGACGAAATATACAAGATGCACTTCATAAATGCGTCTGAGGCTATTCTGGGTGCTTCACCTTATTAGTGGGCCAGGCCCATGTAATTTCGAAATACTTAAGTATAGGCTGTTTTTAAGTCCGTATGTGGGGGAAACAAAGTTAGGGTTGATTTGGACCCCTCCACCAAAGGGACAAAATTCCCCCTCTTCCTCCAAATATACAGCCCTTAGGGCCCTTTGCCTGGGTTTGGTTGATTAAAAGTTAATAGCTGCAACGGCGCCGTTTGTGTTCAACGACTAGACAAAGCGTCCCAGAACCCCCTTGATCAATAAAGCTTTCATCTTATAACAATATCAGATTGCAATCTCGTTTTCTTCTTGTTCTTGTTTGCTTTGGGGTAACAGACCCTCAGGTCAGGTTGATCGTGCTCGGCGTGGTAATAACCTCTCGGAGTTGGTTTAGCGATGCTAAAGCGCACGTCTCCCCGTTAAATATGGATCATCAAATCGACTTCCTCCGCGAAAAAACATCTCATCGAAAGGCAGGACACCTTTGCCTCTATCCTCGGCCTAAGCCTTTGGGGAGGCGGTGGGCTGCGCAGGACCAAGAAGGAGAAGTCACCGAAAGGAAAAATATCGGCGTGGGTGTGTGTCGGGAACAACGGCCCAATCCGCGATGTAAGCAAGCATCGGTGGGCGGGGCGAAGCGAAGTCAAGGTTGGTGTGCCCAATATACGAAGAATCCGACCGGAGCCGTGAACATCCAGGCGATGCATATGCAACCTTGCGCACCCAAACGAATATGCACGGTGGCGTGAAATCTTGAAAACCAACAATACGATGAGGCGACATGGTGGCATTGGCGATTGGAAACGGTTTGGCCTCGGTAGGAGTGGGGCGAGCTTGCGGTCGGTCATACCGGATCCGGAGATCAAAGCATCTTTCCGATGAAGAAAAATCCGGGGCATCCGTCGCCATTAATCGGGAAAAGTACAATCCCAGTCCCACGAAACTCGAACCAAGGCGACCGATGATGTCATGAAGTAGTGATAGAGGCAAAGGTGTCCGTCTTCCGATGAGATGTGGTTTTGCTTTGGAGGAATGACTTTGGCGATCCGACCGAGCGTGCGAAACCGTCGGCCTTAAATTCCTAAACCAACTCCGAGAGGTTATTGACCCAGAACCGATCCCGACCACGGTCATTTCCTGCGGCAACGAAGAAAACAAAAGCGAGATTGCAATCTGGATATTGCGAATATAAGATGAAACATTGATCAAGGTGGGGTTACAGGGCCTTTATGCAGTGTTGAACACAAGCAAAGCGGTTCAGCTTGGGTTTAATCTAAACAAAACCCCAAAGGTCTAGCGGTGCCCTAAGGGTGTATATATGGAGGAAGAGAATTTCGTTTGGTGGAGGTAAAATCAACTAACTCTTGTTCCCCACATCCGGACTCTAAAACAGCCTATCAAGTATTTCAAAATTACATGGGCCTGGCCCAATAATGGGGGCACCAAAAAATTGGAAATATTTAGTGGCTCTTGTAATTTCCAAAGGGCCCCTCATCATTAGGGTTTAAAAAAATCCTTTAATCTCTTGTTTTTGCATATTATTCATGCTTGTTCTTGTAATGTCCTCCTTCTCCTCCTTCTTTGAAGAAAACAAATGACCAATTTACAGCTCAATTCTCATGAAATTGAACTTACCAAAAGCAAAATTGATAATTTAATTCTCTACCTTAATTGGCCTATAGTGCTGGGGCTTTGGGTGTAAAATTAGATTCCTATCATTCCCCAAAAAGTCTCCCGGGGAGCCATTTCCTACCCAAATAAGGCTTCAAATCTCAATGTTAAAAGTACTAACCCCAAAATCACAGCCGTTTTATCAAATTTATTTTCTTAAATTAAAGGACCATCAAAGTGGCATTAGGAAGCAAAAATTAAAACCATCCTTATGAAATGTAAAAACAAATCTGGGCAAAAAACTTTTTCTATTATCTCAAAGTTTTAAGCATTATGCCAATGTTTTCCTTAGTTTCCATGTTTAAAATCAAAGCGTTTTTAGCCAAAATTAACCTTCTCCAAGTGGAAGAGGAACAAACAATAGGTGCCGCGGTAGGAAGCCAACACAACAAACACATCTTGTATGAATGAATGGCATTTAAGAAATTCTATAGGCAACATTCTTCCCCTTTTCTTATTATTCTTCAAAACAGCCCAAGCATATAACAATGATTGATCTTAGTTTTCCATGGTTTGGGGGTGCAAGAGCAAAAAGCGGCCCCAACACCCTCATCTCCAAAAGTGGTAAGAAATTTATATCCGTCTGAAACAATATTTTGGCACACCAGCAAGGGAATAATTTACGGAACAAAACAACATTAAAGCTCATGTTTTTTTTAAATTGCCATTTTAAAATCATCAGCAACAAATATCTATCCCCCCTTATTTGAGGGTAAAAATAAAACAAAGTCCATAATTTCCTCCCGGAAACAAAGGGAAGGCATATTAAACCATAGATTGATCGTACACTTTTAATGTGTGGAGAACAAAAGGCCAAATGTCCATCTTTGGCCAAAAGAAATTTGTAAAGTATATCCTCCTCTTTTGGGCCAAAGTTCCATTAATCCTCCTCCATCCCCCGCAACAACAAAAGCCAAAAGCTAAAAATGAAGTTGTTAAAGGGCACAAAACCATCTTAATAACGAACTTTTCCTGTTCTTCCCACAAGCATTCTCTTTAAAATCAGAATGCACAATTGTCTTTAGGTCTCCAAACCAAAAAAGCAAGTTTGGAAACTTATGGGACGGGCAAAACTCCAATAACATTTTCTTTACCCTTCTTGTGTTTAAACATAAGGGAAAAGTCTCAATGAATTCAACCCATTTACAGCCATTCGTTTAGCTTACTTTTAAATGTTTCAAAGATTCATATCAGAATTATAACAAATTCTTTGGGCCTAAAAATGTTCCATTTCTAAATGAAAAGACTAAATTTCTTTGTTAAAAAAGCAGACTACCCACTCAATTTTTCAAAAGTTAAAGGTTTCCATCTTTAATAACAATTAATCCAATTCCACTAAATTAAGCCAAATTTATTAAAATCAAGTTGGAAAAGGGATGGCAATTACCAATAGTAATTTTTGCTCCCCAAACAAACACATCCTTCTTTTAAGCCATTAAGGGCAGCAAGGGCTAAAGTTCTTAAACCTTGAAACCAGCGGTCAAGAAAACTCCTCCTTTGTGACCGTTTTGGGCCGAACTCCAATAAGTTCAATTTGGCTTTTCAATTAATTCCCTTTGGATTAAAACTCCGAAAAGATCAAAAAGGGAAAAAATTTTCCCAATTAAAAAAGCTGCACCAAGCATTAAAAACAACCCTAAATGTTCCAAATTTTTCCAAAGATTTGTTAAATCAGAACACAAAGTAAACTCAAATGTCCAATGAAACAATAAAATTTCATTAATCTCTGGTATAGGTCATTATTAACCCAAAGGCAGACTAACCATATATAATCCAAACTTAGTTTTAAATGCTTTTTCCATTCATCTCCCAATTTATAAATTTGATGGTACCACTCAAAATCAACTTTAGAATATGAGAGACTAATTCACAAGAACATCTACCTAGGAATGGATGGGTAAGAATAGTTTTTTAAGCCTCACAATCAAACAATTTGGCGTCCTCCTTTTTAGGCCTTTAAATAGGAACCACAAGGACAAGAGTTTTTAACCTTTGTCGACACTCATTGGCATATTCTCCTTGTTTC
>JAHIAM010012460.1:0-13973 GCA_021605205.1 Aegilops longissima
AAGCTAAAATACTCAAACAATTTTGAAGTTTTACCACTGGTAAATATGATCACTAGTGATCAGTAGAAAAAGAATCAAATAAAAATCTATTTTTAAACTCCCGGAATAAGCAAAACAAGCTTTAATTCAAATCTGATCTAACTCAATTTTATAAATCCAAACATAGACAAATTATATATTTTTGGAAACTACAAGAAAATTGTGATCTAACATAAAAGAATCAGCATCATTGGACTTCTAGATCAAAAGTTATAAGCTAAACAAGCGGAACTAAATCTGTTGGAAATAAATCTGAAAACAAGCGAGTTACATGCGTGGCAGAGATGGCAGGAAGGAGATGGCGATGTGGAGGCTGCTCGGCGGGAGTGCGGCGATGGTGGGGTGGCGGAGGAGGGTCGGCGCTTGGGAGGTGGCTGGGCGATGGGAGGTTCGAGAGCTCTGGTGGCGTTCTAGGCAGGAAAAGGAGGGCGGTGGCGAAGGCTACAGGGCAGGGAGGCGTGGTGATGGGAAAAATGGAGCGAGGAGAGGAGGGGTTTTATAGGCGGTCTCGGGAGGCTGGGATGGAAAAGCGAGGGAGATCGGGAAGGTGGAGTTTCCTGCCTCCATGGATATGGAAAGCTTACTAACGTGAGAGGAAGCAGAGGAAGGAGATGATCTCTTGTTGGGCTAGAATAGGAAAGTGCTTAATGGGCCAGCAGGTTTTCCTAATAAAACGATTCCATTCCTATTTTAAAATTAGGAAACAAAACAACAAAAAGGAAATCAAATCAATTGGAATAAAGAGTTTTTATATACTAAAATTATCAGAAAAATAAAATGTAGATGATGAGCATTATTCCACGGCCAAAATAAAAACTTAAAAAAAATGTTTTTCAGAAAATCCATAAAGGCTTTATTTCTTTTTGCAAATAATTTTTAAATAAAAACTTTGGTTTTTCTTGGCTCAAATATTTTCAAAAATGCCCCTGATTTTGGAGGGTCATTTTCCTCCGCTCTTTCTTGCTTGCAAGAATTTATTTTTCGGGGTATTTCTCGGGGAAGAAAAATAGAAACAAGTGCAAATATTTGAAAGAATTAAATTGCAAAACTCCGTTCAAATTCTTTATAGTTGAAGAAGTCATGTCATCTTCTCTCATTGATTTTAATAGGATGAATTTGAATTTACGGAGAAGGGAAAGTCATTTTATTCCTCTCTTTAAAAGTTTTTGAAAAGGTTCAAATTTCACTCAAGTTTAATTCACTCAAGCAAACAAACAAACAATTCAATTAATTATATTAACATTTCAAAATTTGGGATGTTACAAACCTACCACATTAAAATGAATCTAGTCCTCGAGATTGAAGAAACTAACAAGAAAAGGTTAGGGGTTGGGGTCTTCTAGCAAATGTCTTGGTCGAGAAAGGTCGGGGTGCTACCACACTTAAAAACAAGGTCATGGTTCCAATAAACTCAGATATTTCCTCGGAGGGCTGACAATGTATGTCTCTTCACATATCTTACAATAGCTCCTTCATTAAAGCTCTTACATCGGAAGCATAGAGTTTTCCTCAAAAGCTTGGGTCGGTTCGTCAAAGTTGAAGTTAAATCAAGAGGCTGGATCTTCTTAGCTGATGGGTCTGTGTCCATTCTAAACAACTATCGAAACACTCATGGTGGTCTACAATTTATGGTTTTCTCCTGCAGAAAGCAGTGCAGGTTGAACCTCACCGTATAACCTCGTTTGTAGCGGTTGCTGTAATGGGGTTCCATCGTCCTACCATTTTATGGTTTTATGGCTTATCGCGTCGACACTCTTCTAAGTTTTCAAGGCTCTCGATTTTCCATCAACATATGATAGTTCATGATAGAAGTCTCGGTATGGGGGCCAATCCATCCCGTATTGAACCATTACCACATATGTAAATATCGAATCCGTATTCTAACACTTGGGCATTCTCACAAGCATTACGAAATTTCTCTTGTTCCCGAACTGGTTTGAGTAAATCCATGGTTTACGCAAGCCAAACAAAACATCTATCGTTACTTCACCACTCTTAGGTTTTTGCGTAACCTCCTCGGAGCGTATGCTGATTTGATCCTGCTTCTTCCAAGTGTATTCCTTTATCCGAGGTTACAACTGTTCCTTCTCAAAATCCGGGCACGTGGGTTATGGCCCACTTCAACACTAGTGCAGCTTTAAATCATCCTTGGAGTAACTCTCTCTTGTTACACCTCCTTTGAATCGATGAGTACTCTGTTTCTTCATACCATCATATCAAAACAAAACTCCAACTTATTTTGTTCAGCTTCCTTCTATGGACCGTCATGAATAACACATTTCTTTCTTCATTGATCTTGTGGCTTCTGAGTACTATGACCAAAAGAATGCACAAGTTTATCCATAAAATCTCATTATTTTCATATCAATCTTTCATTACATCCTTAACCATTTTAAGTAAATTCAAATTCCAAAAGTACTTTGTTACAAATGCTGCCACCCACATGATTTGGTATGGTGGGGCATTACTTCCAACTTTATTCATTTATCCTCCTCGAGGATTTTGATCCAACTGGAAGTGTCGACATGAGCCTTGAAATCTTCAATCTTCTTTTTCATCATGGTGGTCTTGAGCTTCACCTTCATCATCTCTGCATGCACTTGGCTTAGGTATTCACGAGTATAGCAGTCTTGCTTCAAGTATTTCTCGATCTGGCGTATGGCTTCCATGGCTGCTTCACGAACAATGTCGAAGAAAGTTGCTTGTAGCACGTGAGATGAAAAATAATGCCCCATCCTCTTTGGGCAAACTCCTTTCAAGCGGTGGAGTGTACCTCCACATACCAAATTCCACTCCCTTTTGCATGAAGGGTAGCCTTTGTAGACTGCATCTCCTTCAAGGTGAATATGCTTCATCATGTCCTTCAAGATCTTGGGTAATCATGATCACTTGTCGGGTCATGATCGTTTGAGACCCTTAAGGAAAGACTCATAAAGGGTTGTCATGCATGTGTAGGATAGGAGGGTGCTCGGAACAAGGAATGTATCTCCATGGGAAATTGCAATTGTCTCGGAAAAGTTTGGTGTTCGATTGTCCATGGGTTCAAGATTCGGGGTTTGGTTGAGATAGAAAGAAAGCAATTACCCACTCATCAACAAAATTATCGTTTGTAATGGGCGTTCTACTATGGTTTCGTTTCTAAGTCCTCATTTCTTGGTCTTCAATGCTGGGAGTTTTCCAATTCGATCTTGTTCCCATATGAAGGCCTTCTACCATTCTTCCGTAACTTCGTCTCTCATGGTTGAAATAAATACAAATCTCGTATATCGCATCTATCCAACCATTCAATAAACACACAAAATAATAGCAACCAGCATTCATTTATTCAATCAATACTACGATATCGCCACCCACATAAGTTGGTATGGTAGATACTTCGAGAAGCGTTCATCTTTATTACTCTCATGGTGGGATACTACTAAGCTAATTTATTAGGAACTTGGTCATTGTCCCCACGGGGCTTCTTCCGTGTGGACTTGATCTCCTCCGTTCTTACGCTAGATTTTCTCTGTCGACACGGAGTTTCTTGTGCGACCATATGTCTGAAGTTGTTCCTTGAGCTTACGGATCTCACGTCCTTTGCATGAGACATGGTCTGCTGTTCTTGATTCTGGCGCATTCTCGAGATCTCGAGTTCTCCTCCTCGGCTTGTTTACCTTGAGTCTACGAGTCTTGACCTCTTCTCGTAGTGCTTCATTGTGAGCAGGGCTTCCGGAGGTCCATCGAAGATTCTTGCGTATTGTTCAGATCGATTGTACACTAAAAGTGGGAGAACTTCATCTTTTGCGCTTCCGTCAGGCAATAGTTGCTCCATCGAGACTTCGCCATCCGATCCTTCCAAAGAAGTGTGAGTTTAGTGCACTACGATGGCGATAGCATAAGCGTGCAATAGCATCATGGGCGGCGATGTTGATGCCCATATCCAGATCACCATTTATAGTTCCTTAGGCTGATGTCTGCGTCTTGGGGGCTTCTTTCACGACCAAACTTGGGTCTTGACTCCCCATGATCTGGGCGTCCTCTTAGTTGCCTTGATCTCGGTATCGGTAACTTCGACTGACTAGCTCCACAAGGAAGGGGCCTCCAAGAACCTTCTCGTAGTGTTCTCTTTTGTTCAGAATGTAGCTCTCCATCTATAGTTTGAGATAAGGAAGGTTGATAAAAGGAATGAGGTATTCGAGTAGTACAAAACAAAGGTCATTCCTATTGGGGTCTTCATATTACTAAGTCATTTTCTAGGGTCACGTTCTCAGCCAACATGTGCTCGATACCATTTACATGCGACCCGACCTCGAACAGTCAAGCCTCGTGTATCCATGCCATCCACGGATCGGTATCTTGCACACGTACATCAATGTATATATCAAAGTGCAATCACATGTATAAATAACGTAAAATGATATATACCTCATAATCTCGGTGGAAACAATCAATGGGTGTGGAGTCCCATCAGCGCCATCGGCGGTTGAGTGTGACCGTAACCTGTATCGTAACTCTTACTCGTCGGAAATATCGCAACATGATACGTTGCAGCCGGTGAATCGATACATTGAATGTACGGCAAGATCACAATAAGAAAGCGGATGATAAACTATACTATATGCGTATGGCTTTGTGGCTCTGTATCTGAGTTTTGTTTGCGTAAAAGCTGGTTTTATTTTCCCTACATCAAAGGAATAAATGAAGTCTGTACTATGGAGTTTTCTATCATGACATGGTTCCTAACCGATGTCTCATAGCCCAAATCATCATAAGTTGCCCACAATTAAGTTATCAATCCGGTGTTGAGAGTTCGAGATAGATCCAGTCGGATGCTCAAATTGTCGTAACGGGACACGGCTAATCGATTAGGTTTAAACCCTCTGCGGAGGTTTGTACACTTTACCCATGAGATTGATCCCTCTCGTTACGTTCTGCACTTGAGTGTTTGAGAACAAGATGACGAAACATGGTCTTCCAAAGAGTTCCTCGACCCTGTCGGTACTCAACCCATCCTACGTAGTTCTACATCTGCTAGTACCGTCCCAGCGAGTCACAACTAAGGTCAACCAAGCGAGCCCATAATGACTTGCGGTTGCGAGGTAAGCTCGGGCATGAAGTATTCTTCCGTCTCTTTGAGTCAGGTGAAGCTTTCGCAAGATGTCATGGCGCTTCTCCATGCATCGGCCAACCACTGGTTTCTCCGGTGCCGTCAACAAATCCTTCACCCATGGTGTGTATTGAATTCTTGTCTCGAGTCTTGAAGTCTTGAGGTCTTGAAGATCAGTCCTTGCAGATTCCATCATGGAGTTATCGTCATTGGCGTAGAGTCCTCCTTCTTCACACCACTCTGAACACTCATACCAAACCCGTCTACTAGCGTAGCATTAGAATAAAATAACGTCCGGGCTTGGTAACAGGGTGATGGGTTCCTACCTCATGCATACTACTCAACTACAAATTTCAATAACACTCTTGAGGGTGGTTGCAAAGGTGCCACTAAATGCAATAAAACATAGGTAAGAAAGCATGGTCAAAGTGAACTTGCATGGTGATGTTGAAGAAGAATTATCGTTCTCAAGAAATAACTTGATAGACTACTCGTCACTCTCGATGAAATCTATATAACAAACATATCATTCACATAAGCACTCACACTAACAATCAAAACAAAAGAAGCGAATAAGAATCCGAAGGAACTTCAAATAAAACTAGGAGTCTTCTTCTACAACATTCACAAAAATAGTTTTGTCTAACGGAAAATAAAACACTAAAATAACAGAGAATAAAATATAAATTTAGTTAAGACAAAGAAAAAATAAAGTATTTTTTCATAAAGCTATTTTGAAAGTATTTTCAATTGGGAGTTAAAACAGTAGAAATCCATTGCAAGTTATTAGCGAACTTGAATTGATTTCACGATAACAAAATAAAATAAATATAAAAACTTGTTGAACACCTACTGTTTAACTAATAGAAACCAAACATAAACTTTCTGAAATATAAAATAAAATAATTTAAAAACAACTATAGAAAAAAGTAGCTATAATTGAATAGAACTAAAACAGAATTTGTTTTACATGAAACAATAAGCTAAAATACTCAAACAATTTTGAAGTTTTTACCACTGGTAAATATGATCACTAGTGATCAGTAGAAAAAGAATCAAATAAAATCTATTTTTAAACTCCCGGAATAAGCAAAACAAGCTTTAATTCAAATCTGATCTAACTCAATTTTATAAATCCAAACATAGACAAATTATATATTTTGGAAACTACAAAAAATTGTGATCTACATAAAAGAATCAGCATCATTGGACTTCTAGATCAAAAGTTATAAGCTAAACAAGCGGAACTAAATCTGTTGCAAATAAATCTGAAAACAGCGGAGTTACTGTCGTGAGGCGAGATGGCAGGAAGGAGGCGATGTGGAGGCTGCTCGGCGAGTCGCCCGTGAGGTGGAGGTGGCGGGAGGAGAATTCGCTTGGGAGGTGGTGGGCGATGGGAGGTTCGAGCTCTGGTGGCGTTCTAGGCGGAAAAAGGAGGGCGGTGGCGAGAGGCTACGGGCGGGAGGCGTGGTGATGGGAAAAATGGAGCGAGGAGAGGGGGTTTATAGGCGGTCTCGGGAGGCGCTGGGATGGAAAACGAGGAGATCGGAAGGTGGGTTTCCTGTCTCCATGGATATGGAAAGCTTACATAGCGTGAGAGGAAGAGATGATCTCTTGTTGGGCTAGAATAGGAAAGTGCTTAATGGGCCAGCAGGTTTTCCTAATAAAAGCGATTCCATTCCTATTTTAAAATTAGGAAACAAAAAACAATAAAAATCAAATCAATTGAGATAAAGAGTTTTATATACTAAAATTATCAGAAAAATAAAATGTAGATGATGAGCATTATTCCACCAAAATAAAAACTTAAAAAATGTTTTCAGAAAATCCTAAAGGCTTTATTTCTTTTGCAAATAATTTTAAATAAAAACTTTGGTTTTTTGGCTCAAATATTTTCAAAAATGCCCTGATTTTGGAGGTCATTTTCCTCCGCTCTTTCTTGCTTGCAAGAATTTATTTTCGAGGTATTTCTGGGAAGAAAAATAGAAACAAGTGCAAATATTTGAAAGAATTAAATTGCAAAACTCCGTTCAAATTCTTTATAGTTGAAGAAGTCATGTCATCTTCTCTCATTGATTTTAATAGGATGAATTTGAATTTACGGAGGGAAAAGTCATTTTATTCCCTCTTTCAAAAGTTTTGAAAAGGTTCAAATTTCACTCAAGTTTAATTCACTCAAGCAAACAAACAAACAATTCAATTAATTATATTAACATTCCAAAATTTGGGATGTTACAAACCTACCACACTTAAAATGAATCTAGTCCTCGAGATTGAAGAAACTAACAAGAAAAGGTTAGGGGTTGGGGTCTTAAATGTCTTGGTCGAGAAGGTGGGGTGCTACCACACTTAAAACAAGGTCATGGTTCCAATAAACTCAGATATTTCCTCTGGAGGGCTGACAATGTATGTCTCTTCACATATCTTACAATAGCTCCTTCATTAAAGCTCTTACATCCGAAGCATAGAGTTTTCCTCAAAAGCTTGGGTCGGTTCGTCAAAGTTGAAGTTAAATCGAGACTGGATCTTCTTAGCTGATGGATGCATGTCCATTCTAAACCTTCTCGAAACACTCATGGTGGTCTACAATTTATGGTTTCTCTGCAGAAAAGCGGGTCAGGTTGAACCTCACCGTATAACCTCGTTTGTAGCATTTGCACGTAATGGGGTTCCATCGTCCTACCATTTTATGGTTTTATGGCTTATCGGCGTCGACACTCTTCTAAGTTTTTCAAGGCTCTCGATTTTCCATCAACATATGATAGTTCATGATAGAAGTCTCGGTATGGGGCCAATCCATCCGTACTTGAACCATTACCATATGTAAATATCGAATCACGTATTCTAACACTTGGGCATTCTCACAACATTCAGAAATTTCTCTTGTTCCGAACTGGTTTCGAGTAAATCCATGGTTTACGCAAGCCAAACAAAACATCTATCGTTACTTCACCACTCTTAGGTTTTGCGTAACCTCCTCACGGGCATATCTGATTGATCCTGCTTCTTCCAAGTGTATTCCTTTATCAAGTTACAACTGTTCCTTCTCAAAATCCAGGGCACGTGGGTTATGGCCCACTTCACACTAGTGCAGCTTTAAATCATCCTTGGAGTAACTCTCTTGTTACACCTCCTTTGAATCGATAGTACTCTGTTTCTTCATACCATCATATCAAACAAAACTCCAACTTATTTTGTTCAGCTTCCTTCTATGGACCGTCATGAATAACACATTTCTTTCTTCATTGATCTTGTGGCTACAGTACTATGACCAAAGAATGCACAAGTTTATCCATAAAATCTCATTATTTTCATATCAATCTTTCATTACATCCTTAACCATTTTAAGTAAATTCAAATTCCAAAAGTACTTTGTTACAAATGCTGCCACCCACATGATTTGGTATGGTGGGGCATTACTTCAACTTTATTCATTTATCCTCCTCGAGGATTCTTGATCCTGGAAGTGTGCGACATGAGCCTTGAAATCTTCAATCTTCTTTTTCATCATGGTGGTCTTGAGCTTCACCTTCATCATCTCTGCATACTTAGCTTAGGTATTCTGAGTATATGTCTTGCTTCAAGTATTTCTCCGATCGGCGTATGGCTTCCGCCTTCACGAACAATGTCGAAGAAAGTTGCTTGTGGCACCGCGTGAGATGAGTAATGCCCCATCCTCTTTGGGCAAACTCCTTTCAAGCGGTGGAGGTGTACCTCCATACCAAAGTTCCACTCCTTTTTGCATGAAGGGAGCCTTTGTAGACTGCATCTCCTTCAAAGTGAATATGCTTCATCATGTCCTTCAAGATCTTGGGTAATCATGATCACTGGTCGGGTCATGATCGTTTGAGCCTTAAGGAAAGACTCATAAAGGGTTGTCATCTGCATGTGTAGGATAGGAGGGTGCTCGGAACAAGAATGTATCTCCATGGGGAAATTGCAATTGTCTCGAGAAAAGTTTGGTGTTCAGTTGTCCATGGGTTCAAGATTCGGGGTTTGGTTGAGATAGAAAAGAAAGCAATTACCCACTCATCAACAAAATTATCGTTTGTAATGGGCGTTCTACTATGGTTTCGTTTCTAAGTCCTCATTTCTTGGTCTTCAATGCTCGGGGGTTTCCAATTCTGATCTTTGTTCCCATATGAAGGCCTTCTACCATTCTTCCGTAACTTCGTCTCTCATGGTTGAAATAAATACAAATCTCGTATCGCATCTATCCAACCATTCAATAAACACACAAAATAATAGCAACCAAGCATTCATTTATTCAATCAATACTACAATGTCGCCACCCACATAAGTTGGTATGAATTAGGTACCGTCGAGCGTTCATCTTTATTTCTCTCATGGTGGGATACTACTAAGCTAATTTATTAGGAACTTGGTCATTGTCCCCTTTGGGGCTTCTAGTGTGGACTTGATCTCCTCGGTTCTTCGCTAGATTTTCTCTGCGAACGGAGTTTCTTGTAGCGACCACAGTATCTGAAGTTGTTCCTTGAGCTTACGGATCTCAACGTCCTTTGCATGAGACATGGTCCTGCTGTTCTTGATTCTGGCGCATTCTCGAGATCTCGAGGTTCTCCTCCTCCGGCTTGTTTACCTTGAGTCTACGAGTCTTGACCTCTTCTCGTAGTGCTTCATTGTCGAGCAGGGCTTCCGGAGGTCCATCGAAGATTCTTGACGTATTGTTCGAGATCTGATTGTACACTAAAGTGGGGAGAACTTCATCTTTTGCGCTTCCGTCAAGGCAATAGTTGCTCCATCGGACTTCGCCATCCAATCCTTCCAAAGTGTGAGTTTAGTGCAGCCGATGGCGATAGCATAAGCGTGCAATAGCATCATGGGCGGCAGTGTTGATGCCCATATCACGATCACCATTTATAGTTCAGAAGATGATGTAAGTCTTGGGGGCTTCTTCACGACAAAAACTTGGGTCTTGACTCCCCATGATCTGGGCGTCCTCTTAGTTGCCTTGATCTCGGTATCGGTAACCGGCTGACTGACTAGCTCCACAAGGAAGGGCCTCCAGAACCTTCGTAGTGTTCTCTTTTGTTCGAGAATGTAGCTCTCCATCTATAGTTTGAGATAAGGAAGGTTCGATAAAAGGAATGAGGTGTTACGAGTAGTACAAAACAAAGGTCATTCCTATTGGGTCTTCATATTACTAATTCATTTTCTAGGGTCACGTTCTCTACCAACATGTGCTCGATACCATTTACTGTGACCCGACCTCGAACAGTCAAGCCTCGTATTCTCCATGCCATCCTGGATCGGTATCTTTGGCACACAGTACATCAATGTATATATCAAAGTGCAATCACATGTATAAATAACGTAAACTGATATATACCTCATAAGTCTCGTGAAACAATAATGGTGTGGAGTCCCATCAGCGCCATCGGCGGGTTGAGTGTAGACCGTAACCTGTATCGTAACTCTTACTCGTAGAAATATCGCAACATGATACGTTGCAGCGTGTGAAGTCGATACATTGAATGTCTGAAGCAAGATCACAATAAGAGATGATAAACTATACTATATGCGGTATGGCTTTGTGGCTCTGTATCGAGAGTTTTGTTTATAAAAGCTGGTTTTATTTATCCTACATCAAAGGAATAAATGAAGTCTGCTATGGAGTTCTCTATCATGACATGGTTCCGCCAACCGATGTCTCATAGCCCAATCATCATAAGTTGCCCACAATTAAGTTATCAATCCGGTGTTGAGAGTTAGAGATAGATCCAGGTCCGATGCTCAAATTGTCCGTAACGGGGACACGGCTAATCGATTAGGTTTAAACCCTCGCAGAGTTTGTACACTTTACCCATGAATTCGATCCCTCTCGTTCGTTCTCGCACCGGTGTTTGAGAACAAGATGAGCCGGCATGGTCTTCCAAAGTTCCTCGACCAGCGTCGGTACTCAACCCATCCTACCGTAGTTCTACATCTGCTAGTACCGTCCCAGCAGTCACAACTAAGGTCAACAAGCGAGCCCATAATGACTTGCGGTTGCAGGTAAGCTTCGGGCATGAAGTATTCTTCCGCTCTTTGAGTCTGGGTGAAGCTTTCATAAGATGTCATGGCGCTTCTCCATGCATCGCCAACCTTTGGTTTCTCCGGGTGCCCGTCAACAATCCTTCACCCGTAGTGTGTATTGAATTCTTGTCTCGAGTCTTGAAGTCTTGAGGTCTTGAAGATGCAGTCCTTGCAGATTCCATCATGGAGTTATCGTCATTGGCGTAGAGTCCTCCTTCTTCACACCACTCTCGAACACTCATACCAAACCCGTCTACTACGCGTAGCATTATAATAAAATAACGTCCGGGCTTGGTAACAGGGTGATGGGTTCCTACCTCATGCATACTACTCAACTACAAAATTTCAATAACACTCTTGAGGGTGGTTGCAAGGTGCCACTAAATGCAATAAAACATAGGTAAGAAAGCATGGTCAAAGTGAACTTGCACAGTGATGTTACGAAGAAGAATTATCGTTCTCAAGAAATAACTTGATAGACTACTCATCACTCTCGATGAAATCTATATAACAAACATATCATTCATAAGCACTCACACTAACAATCAAAACAAAAGAGAAGCGAATAAGAATCGAAGGAACTTCAAATAAAACTAGAAGTCTTCTTCTACAACATTCACAAAAATAGTTTTGTCTAACGGAAAATAAAACACTAAAATAACAGAGAATAAAATATAAATTTAGTTAAGACAAAGAAAAAAATAAAGTATTTTTTCATAAAGCTATTTTGAAAGTATTTTCAATTGGGAGTTAAAACAGTAGAAATCCATTGCAAGTTATTAGCGAACTTGAATTGATTTCACGATAACAAAATAAAATAAATATAAAAACTTGTTGAACACCTACTGTTTAACTAATAGAAACCAAACATAAACTTTCTGAAATATAAAATAAAATAATTTAAAACAACTATAGAAAAGATGTAGCTATAATTGAATAGAACTAAAACAGAATTTGTTTTACATGAAACAATAAGCTAAAATACTCAAACAATTTTGAAGTTTTACACTGGTAAATATGATCACTAGTGATCAGTAGAAAAAAGAATCAAATAAAATCTATTTTTAAACTCCCGGAATAAGCAAAACAAGCTTTAATTAAATCTGATCTAACTCAATTTTATAAATCCAAACATAGAAAATTATATATTTTGGAAACTACAAGAAAATTGTGATCTAGCAAAAAAATTAATCATTGGACTTCTAGATCAAAAGTTATAAGCTAAACAAGAACGGAACTAAATCTGTTACGAAATAAATCTGAAAAAGCGAGTTACTGTCGTGAGGCAGAGATGGCAGGAAGGAGGCAGCGATGTGGAGGCTGCTCGGCGAGGCAAGTGCGGCGAGGTGGGGTGGCGGAGGGTCGGCTTGGGAGGTGGCGCTGGCGATGGGAGGTTCGGGAGAGCTCTTGGTGGCGTTCTAGCAGGAAAGGAGGGCCGGTGGCGAGAAGGCTACGGGCAGGGGGCGTGGTGATGGGAAAAATGGAGCGAGGAGAGGAGGGGTTTTATAGGCGGTCTCGGGAGGCTGGGATGGAAAGGCGAGGGATCGGGAAGGTGGAGTTTCCTGCCTCCATGGATATGGAAACTTAAGCGTGAGAGGAAACAGAGGAAGGAGATGATCTCTTGTTGGGCTAGAATAGGAAAGTGCTTAATGGGCCAGAGGTTTTCCTAATAAAAGCGATTCCATTCCTATTTTTAAAATTAGGAAACTAAAACAATAAAAGGAAATCAAATCAATTGGAATAAAGAGTTTTTATATACTAAAATTATCGAGAAAAATAAAATGTAGATGATGAGCATTATTCCAGGCCAAAATAAAAACTTAAAAAATGTTTTTCAAAAATCCTAAAGGCTTTATTTCTTTTGCAAATAATTTTTAAATAAAAACTTTGGTTTTCTTGGCTCAAATATTTTCAAAAATGCCCTGATTTTGGAGGTCATTTTCCTCCGCTCTTTCTTGCTTGCAAGAATTTATTTTCAGGGTATTTCTCGGGAAGAAAAATAGAAAACAAGTGCAAATATTTGAAAAATTAAATTGCAAAACTCCGTTCAAATTCTTCATAGTTGAAGAAGTCATGTCATCTTCTCTCATTGATTTTAATAGGATGAATTTGAATTTTCGGGAAGGAAAGTCATTTTATTCCCTCTCTTTCAAAAGTTTTGAAAAGGTTCAAATTTCACTCAAGTTTAATTCACTCAAGCAAACAAACAAACAATTCAATTAATTATATTAACATTCCAAAATTTGGGATGTTACAGAACACGTCTTGGTCAATAACAAATAAGCGGAACACGGATGCTCATATTGGCTCCACATATCTACGAAGATCTTTATCGGTCGGACCGCATAACAACATCGTTGTTCCCTTTGTCATCGGTATGTTATTTTCCCAAGATTGATCGTCGGTATCTCAATACCTAGTTCAATATGATTCAAGCAAGTCTCTTTACTCGTTAAGTAATACATCATCCACTTAACTCATTAGTTGCAATGCTTCTACAAAGCTTAAGTGATGTGCATTACAAGAGGGCCAGAGATACCTCTCAGAGCAATTGGGTGACAAATCCTAATCTCAAATCATTAACAATTACCTTGAAGACTCTGTGAAACACCTTTATAATCACCCGATTCGTTGTGATGTTTGGTAGCACATAAGTGTTAGATTGATGGAGGAGTTGCATAATCTCATAGTCATGGAACATGTATAAGTCATGAAAAAGCAATAGCAACATAGTAAGCGATCGAGTGCTAAGCTAACGGAATGGGTCAAGTCAATCCATCATTCTCCTAATGATGTGATCCGTTAATCA
>JAHIAM010012463.1:0-12952 GCA_021605205.1 Aegilops longissima
GATTCCAAAGTCAACTTGACAAGTTCAAAATGAAGGATGGTGAAGGTGTGTGAAATGTACTCTAGGCTTGCTCTTATCACAAATGAGATTGCGGGCTTAGGAAGTGAAGAGATGACCAACAAATTCATCATCAAGAAGATGCTAAGAGCTTTGACGGAAAATATGATACCGTGTGCACATTGATCCAAATGATGCCCAATTACAAAGATCTCAAGCCAGCGGAAGTCATTGGAAGAATTGTTGCTCATGAGATGTCACTCAAGGATAAGGAGGAACTTCACAACAAGTCAAGTGGTGCTTACAAAGCCTCATGTGAAGCCCACATCATCAAGTGAGAAACAAATCTTCAATGAAGAATTGAGCTTAATGGTGAAGAACTTCAACAAATTCTACAAGAGTAGAACCAAAGAGAAGCTCCAAGTCAAGGTCCTACAATGACAAAAGATCTTCTAGTCGGGGCGTAATTGCTACAATTGTGGAAGACCGGACACTATTCAATGAGCGTCGACACCCTACAAGAGAGAAGAATCACCCAAGAGGAGAAGTAGAAGAGGAATCACCACCAAGAGAGAGGAGTAGAGATGATCGTTATGAGCGAAGACCCTCACGGAGAAGCAAGGATTAGGAAAGGAAGGACAAGTCATCAAGGAGCTACACAAAGCGAAGACATCAAGATCATGTTGGTGAATGGGTATCCGGCTCGACTCCGACAATCACTCGAGAGAAGCTATCCTCCGACTCGAATATACTCAAGATGAAGGTGTTGCGGTCTAGCACTTGTGTCAACCAACTCCTATGACATATTTGATTCACCTAATGAAGGAATTGGAAGATGCTTCATGGCTAAAGGCCCAAGGTAACACACCCCAAGTATGTTGATTTCAATAGTGATGAAGATGACTTGCTAGGTGATGATGATTTACTTGTTGACAACTCTAGTGATGAATACTATGATGAAGCGTCAATTAATCATGCTAATCAAGATAAAACGAATGAAAATGATAAGGAGAAGATTGAGCTTCTAACTAAGAACTAAAAACTCTTAAGTTAGCTCATGAAACTATCTTAGAAGATCATCGAGAACTTTTAAGGACTCATGAGAATTTCGCTTTGAAAAGCTCAATCTTGAGCAAGAGCATGAGTTCTTAAAGGCAATCAATGATGATCTTCGTAAGAAAGTTATTCTTACATTTAAGCGTTTACTCTTATCTACTTACATGCCTCAAGTCAAGTCCATTAACAAAAACAAGAAGGATTCTTCCTCTAGTAGTAACAATAATCATGCTAAATCAAATGTTTTGCTTCTAGTAGTTCTCTTGATTCCACTAATGATTCTCTTAGCCAAGTTACACTTGACAAGAAAATAGCTTATTGAAGGGAATTATAGAAAGGTGTTTACAAGAGCCTTAGGGAGTAAGAAATTTGAGAAATTATGCAAGCAAGGAAGGCACGGAAGAATCAAGGTGTTGGTTTTGAGCGAAAGTTCAATGCCAATGGAGTTGAGTGGGAAGAAGATCAATATCCCAAGGCGAAGTCATTCCTCAACAAGAGAAGTATGATCCTACTTCTTTAAAAGGGACACAAGCACAAGATGATCTTCCACCACAAGACCACAAGCAAAAGGCAAGGACAAGCTTCAGAGGAGATTGATGCATTTGAAGAAGCTCCTAAGGCCTTGGTCAAGTGGGTTCCCAAGACTACGACAAGTTCTACTTCATCAAGTACAACTACAACTCCAAGGATTCCCATCAAGATGATGTGGATCCGAAGAAGAAAGAACTAGAGAGTTCTTGAGGGTGACTCGACGTCGTCTCCAACGTATCTATAATTTTTATTTCTCCATGCTACTTTATCTACTGTTTTGGACTATATTGGGCTTTATTTTCCACTTTTATATTATTTTTGGGACTAACCTATTAGCAGGGGACCCGAATTGCTGTTTTTTGCCTATTTGATGTTTGAAGAAACAAAATATCAAGCAGTCCAAGCGGAATGAAACCTTGGAAACATGATTTTCTCACGAGCGTGATCCGAGGAGACTTGGACCCTACTCCAAGGAACAAAGAGGTCCGAGGGTGGGGGCGCCCCCCTAGGCGCCCACCTATGGGCCCCTTTGCTCCGGCATACTCCTTCCTCCTATATATACCTCATTCCCCCAAGCAGTCGAGCAGGGCCAAAACCTAATTCCCTGCGCAACTTCACGTATCCGAGATCCCATCTTGGGGCCTGTTCTAGAAGCTCAGGGAAGGGGCATCCACCAGGAGGGCTTCTACATCATCACCATAGCCCCTCGGTGAAATCAGGTAGTTTACTTAGACCTTGGGTCCCATAGCTAGTAGCTAGATGGCTTCTTCTCTCTTTTTGGATCTCAATACAATGTTCTCCCACTCTCTCGTGGATATCTATTCGATGTAATCTTCTTTTTGCGGTGTGTTTGTTGGGGCGGATGAATTGTGGGTTTATGATCCAGTTATCTATGAACAATATTTGAATCTTCTCTGAATTCTTTTATGTATGATTGGTTATCTTTGCAAGTCTCTTTGAATTATCCGTTTGGTTTGGAACTAGATTGGTAGTTCTTGCAATGGGAGAAGTGCTTAGCTTTGGGTTCAATCTTGCGGTGTCCTTACCCGTGTGGAAAGGGTTGCAAGAGCACGTATTGTATTATTGCCATCGAGGATAACAAGATGGGGTATTTATCATATTGCATGAATTTATTCCTCTACATCATGTCATCTTGCTTAAGGCGTTACTCTGTTTTAACTTAATACTCTAGATGCATCTTTGGATAGCGGTCGATGAGTGGAGTAATAGTAGTAGATCTGAGAATCGTTTGGTCTACTTGTCTCGGATGTGATGCCTATATACATGATCATACCTAGATATATCATAACTATGCTCCAATCTTGTCAATTGCTCAACATAATTTGTTCACCCACGTAGAACACTTATGCTCTTGAGAGAATCCACAAGTGAAACCTATGGCCCGGGCCTATTCTCATCATATCAATCTCCATCACTTTAATACTTGCTTTGTTTTTTTTTTTACTTTTCACTTTGCATCCCTAACCAAAATACCAAAAAATATTATTTATCTTCTTAGATCTCACTCGTAAGTAGTGAAGGATTTACAACCCCTAATCGCGTTGGTTCGAGGCTATCATTTGCGTCGAGGGACTTGCGTGGCCTCTTCTTGGATTGATACCTTGGTTCTCAAAAGGGGAAAACTTAATGTTGGGGATATAACTCGAGTGTAAACCAACGAAGGGCGGGTTACCCTAAATCCATAATCGGGGCCCGAAGGAGGGGCCCAGGGGATTAGGGTCCATTATGTAAAGCCTTAGTCTTGTAACTTGTTTAAGATAAGAAGAAGGGGGACACGTATGGGCGGATCGGGCTCTTGGGGCCAGGATTCGGGGGGAAAAACCCTTCACATTTTTGAAAACCCAATTACAACGGCTAGGCTTTACCTTCATCGAAGGGCGAACAAAGTATAACTCCGTGTCTTTGTTCGCTTTAACCCTCTTAAGTTAACCCGTCCGATGGCCTGCGACTAAGTCCTTTCACGAGGACATCTGCGTGACAATTCCGACGGTTGGCCCCGTGGGGCTCGAACCCCGACCACCGTGGGGCTCGAACCGTTGAAGTTGAAGCTGGGTCCATGAAGCATTTTGCAATGACATGGGCACTCTCATGGGCGTTTTGGTAAAGTATGCTGATTGATAGTACCAAGGATCCCGGTCAGGATGGCAGTAGGGAAGGAAAGCAGCAGCAACTCGAGGAGCACATCGGTCGGCGGGCAATGGAAACAAGCGTAAAACAAGCTAACAAACCGTAACCAACACCAACCACGGGACGGGTCAGCGGGCGGGTAACAATCAAACCGGGCGGGCGCAGGTCACAATCCGGATCGTTTGAATTACCTATTGAATCAACCTTGTAAGCATGGGGAAAAGGAGGCACCGGAACCACCTCTGGAAGGATTGTTATATTATCGAGTTCAAAAACTCTAATGCTTTGGTATGATCAAGGGCCGGGCGGTTGGTCGCCAATTCTGGGAGAAATTCGGCCGGGTTGGTGGTAATCCGGGCGGGCAAGGCAATCGAGCAATGAACAATCGAACAATCGGAACCAAGGGGTTAAATCAACAACAACGGTCGGGTTACCAAAGTAATCCAAAGGGTTGAGCGTGGGCGTCCATGTCTTTACCACCGCTTGGGAGGGCGAAAACGAAGCGGGCGGTGGTGTTGTTGAACCCAATGCATTACCGGCTGGTGAGCAGCCTATTATATGGAAGCGAGAGGATCATCCTCCCGGGTTTACAATCCGGGTCAGCTAGCCCTAGTGGTGGCACCTCGGTGGGAGGATACAAGTTTACCAAAGTGCTTATGGATGGAGGGCAGCATCAACATCACACTCGAGACCTTCCGGCGTATGGGGTTGGGGATAACATCTCGGGCCGTCCGGCCGGTGTTTCCGATGTGGTGCTGTCAATCGGTCCGGTGGTAAGATAGCTCGGAGGTAGCCTTTGGAGATGAACATGACTCGGTAAAGCGTTGGCGTTTGGTGGTGAAAATCAAAGCCCCCCCTTTTCGGCCATGGCGGGGTTTATTTAATAAAATGCGGGCCGGGATGGTTATACGCGGTTGGGGTCAGGGGGATACGGTTCATGGGGCCAAAGGTTAAATCAAAAGGTTGATGGCGGGGCCCTTAAAAGAATCGGGGTCCGGGAAGTTTAAGTCTTAGACAAATTTTGATTTTGGCGGATGCCCGTTAAGGCAACTTACCTAAAAGGAACGATAGTTTGGAAAGGGTTTTAAAATTGTGGGTGGAGGAACTTTAAACCCTTTGTTGATCCCAAATTGGCCAAGGGTTTCTTGGGGTTTAAGAAAAAGCGCAAGGCCATTGGAAGGGGTTCGGGCTCTTAGCGGCGGGGTTTTTATCGTTGAGTTTTCCATCGGTGGCTTGCTAATCCGGTGTTGGTCCTTAAGAAGAATGGCACTTGGCGCTGTGTGGGATTACAGATCTTAACAAGGCTTGTCGGATCCTTCGCCCTCCCCATTGATCGTTATTGGCCTTCGCGGGTTGTGGCGTTTGAGCTTTTAGATGCATATTCTGGTTATCATCAGTTAAGATGGCGGTTAAGGACCAGGAGAAGGCGGTGTTTATCACCCCTTTGGAGCCTGCTATTATCTATGCCTTTTGGGCTCAAGGCGCCCAACCTTATCAATGTTCGTTGAAATTGCTTCATGAACGATCGGCCGTAATGTGCATGCATGTATGATATTGTGGTTAAGTCAGGAGGAAGAAGCGTTGATTGAGGATCTAAAGGCTTTTGACAACTCGGGTTACAAGATGATCTCAACCCCTAATGTGTCTTGATTTTCCGGAGCAAGTTATTGGGTTTTTTGTGTCCACGGAGGTTGAAGCTAATCCGGATAAAATTACAGCTATCACCTCCTTGGCTAAGCCAAAGTGCATCAATGATGTCCGGCGATTGGCAGGTCGGATTGCCTAAGGGTTTATCGGCCGCTTAGGAAAAAGGCCATTCCTTTGTCGGATCTTTGAAGAAAGGGGATCGGTTTATGCGGAGTTGGTGAAGCATTGGAGGACTTAAGCGGGGTTGGCCAACCCCTTTCTGCCGCTCCCATTGACAAAAAGCTTTTATATGTTCTTTGCTAATGCCGGGCGTTAAGCGTGGATCGTTGGGCGGAAGGCGAAGAATATCGGTTCAACGGCGGTTTATTACATCGGAGGTCCTCTTGAGTCTAGCGAGATATCCGCATTGGCAAACGGTATTGGAGTTTTATGGGCGGGGAAGCAATATTTTGAGGCACCCCATCGGTGGTCGATTCGCTCCTTGGGCGATATCATCGAGGGAAGCGGGGCGGATTGCTAAGTGGGCTATAGAGCTTGGGCGCCGGCTTAAGGTATTCCCAGACGGAAAATCTCGAGCACTTGTGGATTTCATTAATGATTGGGCGGAGTTACCGCGCTGAAAAGCGGATCATACCTATTGGACCATCCATTTTGATGGGTCGGGCGTTGGAGGGCTCGGGGCTGGAGTGTATTAACTTCCCATGACAAGTTCTTACGTTCTCCGCAATGTTCCTTGTACTAACAATGCAGCTGAGTATGAAGCTTTGCTCCATGGTCTCCGGTTGCTAAGGAGATGAATCTCAGCGGGTTAAATGCTTTGGTGACTTCGGACTTGGTGGCCCGGCAAGTATCAGTCCAGGATTCAAAGATCCACTCATGGCTGCATCCGTCGGGAAGTGGATGTTGTTGGGGATACTTTAAAGGATTCGGTGGACCATGTGGATCGTCGAAAAAGAAGCGGGATGCTCTAAGCGGCTCTCCCGTAAACGGTGCCCAATGTCTTCCTTGACGTCTTGCACAATCCGTCGGTTAACTTCGATGAAGTAGATTTGGCTATTCGATCCGGAGGCTTAGTTGGTGGCAGCCCATGTCATTCGGTTGGGCCCTTCCTTATTTGCATACATGAACGGGCGAGTTACGGAAGATGAGGCGTTGGACAGAAATGGCGGTCTAAGTCTATGACCATATATAATGGCGAGTTGCATCATTGCGCATGTCGAGGCGTTTCAGCGTTGTGTTCCCCGAGGGGCCGTGAGATATTCGTGAGATCCATGAAGGGGTTTTGGTCCCCGGTTCAAAATCCTTGGTAGCGTTCCGCCATGGTTTTATTAGTTACCCCATCTTGATCGGAGGAACTGGTCGGCGATGTGATGGTTGCAAGTTTTCTAAGCGTGCTCACATCCCTCGGGGTTGAGGATGATTCAATTACTTGGCCATTTGCAACGGGGGCTGGACATGGTGGGGCCTTTTAAAGGTCAAGGACAAGAAAACACACTTGCTGTTTGGGTTGACAAGTTTACAAAGTGGGTGGGGCGGTTAGCAAGTGTGATCCCCAGGGGTTAGTTCATAAAAAGGGTGATCTTCGGTTTGGGTTTCCACGGTATCATCACGGAAATGGCAATTTGTCCAAGGGAGCCATGAAGGTTTTGTGAGCGAGCACATCCGCAGCGTTTCTTGATGGCCCCCGGTCAATGGTCAAGGAGCGGCTAATCGGGGAGATCTTGAATATCAAACCCGGCTTATGGTCCCTTTAGAGGGCGCGGGTTGTTGGAATAAAAGCTACCATCTGATTGGATATAATACCCCCAAACAGATCCCTTTGGATACCCGTTCTTTATGGTCTATGGGCGGGCGGTCCTTCCCTGGATATCCGTTGACTGCCCGCGTTGCCTATGTTGAGGCGATAAGGGGCACGCGGGGCGCTTTGGATCGGATGAAAAGGCGAGATATGGCGGCTGCGTTGGCGATTCCGGAGATCTTTCGGTATCCGATGGGGGTTAGAACAAGAACCTTCGGAAGGAGACTTGGTGCTTGGCTCATTCAAGACCAACAGATATCAAATTCCCCACCTTGGGAAGGGCCCTTTGTGGTCGCAGAATCCCGGGGTCATACTATCGATTGATGTTAGGCGAAAAGACTCCGCGGTGGAAGAGGAGACCAACGGGCCGTGGAACATAGCTCATCTTGACCTTATATAGACCATCGGCTCCACTTATTAATATTAAGACAATTATATACTATGAATAAAAGCAATAAACGACCTCGGCTAAGCGGGTATCGTTCGTAAAATCGGTTTGGGTACATGGGTTGTTGTTGCAACCTCGGTTTAGCCCTTGATCTTGCTTTTAAGTTTTATGTCACTTGGGGGCGTGGGTGTGAACCAATGCAACACCTTTTGATGGGCAAAACCACCGATCACTTGGGGACATGGTCACATCTGAACGATCCCGCCTCTTGGTGCAAGGCCATAGAATCATTGGGGCTTGGTGAACCGACCATTGCCATGCCACTTGATCGGCATAATGCCCGGTTTGGTTGGGGGCTGGCTGCTTGAACCATCGCTACACCCTATGGGGAGCTTGGTCTGTCCGCCATGGTAACACCATCGTCGAGCTCGATAAAGCCTCTTCTTGCAAGCGGTTTTATAATTGCCTTTGCTTCCATATTTTTCATCTTTTTGATTTTTTGGTTTTTTAAAACCGATGACCTCTTTAAACGGTTCAATCTTTCAATTAATGGAATTGGTCTATTTTAATCCGAGATATTTGCGGTTTGATTTTTTCTTAACATCCCATTATGGATGGGGGCTTGTCATGACCAACACGGTTTACGTAAAGGCATTATCTTTCTGAGTTGTCTTCTCCTTTGGGGTAATGGTTTATACACCCTCCGCCTCAAGATTGGCTAACCAATTGCATGCCCAATTTGGCGGTATTTGTTTTGTATCACAAAGGTTTGAGCATATACATCAATATTTTCTTATATAAACATATCGGCATCACAAGCGGTGGCGACACAAGCCCGTGGCTTTAAATTTGTGATTGGGGCAAAATGCATTGAAGGTTTCAAACCAAAGTATCGCACCTCTCGAAGGTTCTGGGGAGCATAAAGCATGTTCAAAAACAAAGTGTTGGCTATTTATTACAAGCCTTCCAAGGCCGGGTTTAGCATGGCGTTATGACTAGCTTTCGATGCATCACCGGCTTGCAGTTAACTTCTTGAGGTTGGCGTGAGGAAAGGCCCTAAGCGTCGGTTCAACTTCTTCCTCTTCATCACCCAAACCGGAAGTCATTGGTAGACCGTCAATCCGGTTAAGGCACGAAAACAGCCTCTTCACTTATAAGCTCGCGGATCAGCGTCGGGGCATAAGTGTGCTCGGTTGGAGAACAAGGCTGCGCCGGAATGACAAACTCCGCCCCGGGCATCATAAAAAGCGGTGAACGCCCGGTTCCTTTGCCGTTGATTCGCGTGGGCGCATCTCCTTTGTTATTCGTTTGGGTGTCATTGTCGGCTTCACCGTTCTCTTGGCGGGAAACCCCGCTATGTCGGCGGATCAAGATCTGCTATCCGCCTTGGGGCGAGTTAAAACGATGAAAGTGCCCCGCGTGTCGTTCAACTCTTCAAGCTGCCCCGGAACCATGGACAGCGGTCCGGTGTATCTTTGATCAAGGGCGGACTGTGTTGTCTCGATGTGGCGCTTGACTTCCTGGGCCGGTATCCGGGCTTTCGATCAGCGTGTAAGGGCCTTGAGCTTCTTCCGCCAAGCCCGGATGAAATATGCTTGCACGGTTTGGACAGCTCGGTTAAACGGTGAAAATATCAAAGCAAGGGTTCGGTGCAAATTTTCTTACCAAAGATGGCGGGGTCATGGCATGAACTTTTTAGTGCAGTAAGCTCTTGATCACGGTTTAAGAGCGATTGGCATCTTCCCCGTTTTTCAAACCGGCCTTTTTTGTCCCGTTGGCCCTGGTTATACCACTCCTTATGTTCCATAGTGGCCAAGGCAGTTTTCAATTCATCCTTGGCCTTGGTGGTTTTCCTTGTTGAGTTTCAGTTAGCACGAAGGTCCTTGAGTTCCAGTTTCTTTGGTATATCTCATTACGATAAGAGAGAACCGTTAGTTGTTTCATTATAAAGTCCCAAGCTCAATACAAATATTCAACTTGGCACTTGGGGCTAATGGCTATTGATCTCGGTTTGCTATGGGATCAAATTAAGTCGGTTTAACTATGCTAAGTTGACCGGCACTTGGGGCTGATCTATTTAAGGCGTATGGGTTCTATACAAAATTAAGTCCCGGTTTAACTATGCTAAGTTGAACCGGCCCTTAGGGCTACTATCAAAAAAATACAAGAAGGCATAAATCCTTACCTCATAGTGGTCCTTCATGCGATTTACGGACCGGCTTCAAAGTCACGGCTTGTGTAGGCGGTTGACAGTGAAGTTCTTGGCGAGGAGGTTGTCATAAGGCCGGAATCAGTTTTCCCTTATCTTTGCTCATAGTAGTAGACTCTTCTTTGGGTGTTTTTGCTAACGACCGGTTGGCTAAGTGGTGTAGCGGTGCCCGTCAAATAACATCATCATTTTTGGCCGGGGCTGGCCAGTTAGCGATCTTCTTGGGGCTTGGTGTCTTCGTACTCCGGCTCCGGGGTTCAACAATTCGACCCGCTCTGGCGGACTCGGTGGAGCAGGATCCGAGGTTTCCACTTGGACCTCGGTTTAGTTTCGGATCAAGCGTTTCGTCTTTGTATAACTTGCGGAGCTATTTTTGGCGATTCGGATTTTGTGGGTTTGCTCGGGGGTCTTTTGGATCAACATCCATGAGGATCAAGGTTTTCTTTCTTACTCAAGCGAGCCTTGGTGCTGCAATATTCAAATTAGATTAAGATAAATCGACCAATGCAATTGTAAACAATTGGGGGACACGGTATGGTGCTTACCTGGGCCAACTTTAAGCGGAAGGGCATTGCGTGGTTGATGAACCGCCCGGAAGAGTTGGAAGAGGCCGATAATTGAATTGAGAGGTTGGAGGACATCGGAAGAAACCTTTTAAGGATACGCCAGGAACAAATCACCTCGGGCCCGGCAAGGGTTGGTGTATCGGTAAACGGATGAGGTTCTGTTGACCGCTGGGGTTGGCTCTTACCTCTTTGTGTCTTCAAGGAAAGGTTTGGATTCAAATAAGCATAGGAATGAGATTTTTCACTTTCGGACGGGACGAATTCTTTTAAACGCAGTCGGTTCGGAAGAAAGAAAGATTACCTCAACGGTCGGCATGGTACTTGACATCATCACGGGAGTTAAAATTGTCGATAAAAGAATACAAAGGGACAAATTACAAGCAAGGAGAAGCACAAAGAGGAGAGCGGTTCTGGGACTCCCTCAGGATATCAAGTTTTACCTCAACTTGATTCTTGTCCTCCGTGGTCGAAGACTCGGGGTTTCCTCTTCGGCCTTCTTGGTGGCCTTGGACTTTACCCGGGGCCCGGGCGGTTTAGTGCGCTTCGGAAGGGTTTGGAAAAGTAACAAGGATTAATATATATCAACAAGGCATTAATGTCGGGAAAAGCGGTGAGTAGAGCCTACATGGCGGTTTTTGTTGGCAACGAAGGAGCCAACCGGTTTGGCTGCGAGGGGGGTTCATCAAGCATCCGCTTCCTTCTGTGACTTCAAGCTCTTTATTGGTAGCTCGTGGCGTCTTTGAGGGTCTTGGAGGCTACCGGTGTTTATGCATCAATCCGGGGGCTTGTGGCAAAACGCCCCAAAAAAACCGCACAAAGGTCCACACGTTAAGCCATTGGCCATTAGAGCCGGACTTGATAATTTGGCGAAAGTTCTTCGTTCAGGCGGTCAAAGCGTAAAACAGCGGATGATGGTTGCTAAGCGGTGAGGGCGGTTACCGGCAAAAGTTTCGTTTCGGGGCGGTGTTCCTAGAACCAGGTTTGGTTCCAATCTTTTGGATGCTATGGTGTTTGGCGTGAGAAAGTCCACTTCCTTCCTTTTAGGATTGAAGCGCCGCCCGCTCCGTGTTAGGACCAAAAGAAAATTCTGGGCGGTTCAAGTGAAAAAATCAAACAGTTCCAAGATGGTTCTTCTTGAAGATAACTTTGAAAAACTTGGAAATTGCATATGTTTGAACGAGTTGGGCCAATATCCTTGGATGGAGTTGAAGACAAAGCACATCCGGAAGAATTTTGATCCGGGGGGAATCCCGGTCTAAGTCTGCCAAACACAATTACTTTGCCTTCTTGGGATTAGGGCATTCCATCGGAACCCACATGGAGGACATTTTAGAAGCTAAAGCGCCCGTGGTGGTATCCGTTGAGTTGCGTTCGGTAACCTTAGGCCGGACCCAATTGCAAGGAAATTGAGGGCCATTCGGAAGACTAAACCGAAAGAAAGGAAAAGCGGTTCACCGTTAAGCAGTTCGAGCCATTATACAATGTTAAACGGCGATTAAGCCAGTTTTCCAATTCGGTTTAGCGAGGACTAATGGGTAGCGGATTAGCTATCAAAAGTCAAACCGCCAAAGAAAGACTGGAAAATCTACTAAGTGGAGAAACAGATTTCACATGCGAATGGAAGTAATTTAGATCTACGAAGATTGATGAAAAATTTCTGGACCTATCAAGCCTCATAAAAGGCGGGGAAGGTTCGTCGTCCTAAACAAGAAGATAAAGCAAAATGAAAGATGCACAAGGAGTTAACGTGGCGGGCGATTGGGCAGGATGTATACTACGGTTGAATCATGCGGCCATGGCGGGACAGGTATGAAGAAACTAAGATGAGCACCTATGAACTACGAGATGGCGGGATCTTGGATCCGGATCTAGGGTTCAAAAGGGCCTTACCGTCTGTGAGCAGGGAGGAGCACCAAGTTTGGTCGGTCAGGTTGATGCACGGCTTTGGCGGCGTGGCGTTCGAGTGGGGGGGCGGGCGAGGCGGGCGTCGCGGGAAGAAAAGTCGGGAAGAAGAAGAAAGGGCCTGCGGTTTATTTATAAAAGCGGGCAATTAACAAGCGAGAATCAGGGTCGAAGCGGCCGGGCGGCCAGGCCCTCGATTTCAATAGTATTAAATGAAGGAATCTTCTGTTTGGATTTCTTTATTAAAGAAGGCGTCAAAGCGCCCGTTGCGGTGGTGGATATGCGTCCGCGGCGGTTCAAGCGGATGGCGGTTTCTAAATATGAAGGAGATTGAGTTTTGAAGATGTTGAAGATTAACATGAACGATTCAAGTCAATCTAGGGCCTAATGTTGGGGATATAACTCTTGAGTGTAAACCCCGAAGGGCGGTTCCCTAAATCCATTCGGGGCCGAAGGAGGCCCAGCCCGGTTAGGGTCCATTTATGCCGCCTTAGTCTTGTAACTTGTGTTGTAAGATAAGAGAGAGGCCGGCGGACACTTGTATGGGGATCGGGACTCGTGACGTCGAGGCGTCAACCCGTGTATATAAGGGGCGACCGGGCGGTTTAAAGACGAACAATTAGATGGGAAGCTATTGCTCCCTAATCCCAAATCCATCAATCCCATCACAACTAGGCGTACTTTACCTTCATCGAAGGGCGAACTATATA
>JAHIAM010012465.1:0-11588 GCA_021605205.1 Aegilops longissima
TTTCCTTTCAATACAATTATAGCATGGATAATAAGCGATTATCATGAAGGGAAATATACTAATAACTAATTTATTATTGCCTCTAGGGCATATTTCCAACAACCTCTCCTTCTCAGAGAGATTGGTGAACAACAAGTTTTAGTATATACATGCGATGCTACTAGCTACATACATACAATATAAGATCTATTACAATCCCTAACATCTGATGTCAAGTGCCACATGGTATTCTCCGGCTTTATTGATGACGTGGTCAAGAAAGAATCCCGCCAATTCCTCTTGAATTGCTTTTATGTGATCATGTGGTAGGAGCTGATCATGCAACTGCCAGATCTAAATCGAAGAAGAGGGGTCATCACGGTGCGGAGCCATCATGATCATGTATTTCCTCCTCCATTGTTTGATCACGTAGCCTGCTTCTCCTTCGGACCATCGGTGTAGTTGAGAAATAACGACAAGACATCACCTCATCGTGGATTATATCCCCAATATCTCTTCTTGTTAAAGTCTCTGAAGGAAATATGCCTAGAGGCAATAATAAAGTTATTATTTATTTCCTTATATCATGATAAATGTTTATTATTCATGCTAGAATTGTATTAACCGGAAACATAATACATGTGTGAATATATAGACAAACAGTATGTCACTAGTATGCCTCTACTTGACTAGCTTGTTAATCAAAGATGGTTATGTTTCCTAACCATGAACAAGGAGTTGTTATTTGATTAACAAGGTCACATCATTATTTGAATGATCTGATTGACATGACCCATTCCATTAGCTTAACACTTGATCGTTTAGTATGTTAATGCTTTCTTCATGACCCATACATGTTCCTATAACTATGAGATTATGCAACTCCGTTTACGGAGGAACACTTTGGGTACTACCAAGCGTCTACGCGTAACTTGGGTGATTATAAAGTACTACAGGTGTCTCAAAAGGTACTTGTTGGGTTGGCGTATTTGAGATTAGGTTTTGTCACTCCGATTGTCGGAGAGGTATCTCTAGGCCTTCTCGGTAATACACATCACTTAAGCCTTGCAAGCATTACAACTAATGAGTTAGTTTTGAGATGATGTATTATGGAGCGAGTAAAGAGACTTACGGTAGCGAGATTGAACTAGGTATTGGATACCGATGATCGAATCTCGGTAATATATACCGATGACAAAGGAACAACGTATCGTTATGCGGTTTGACCGATAAAGATCTTACGTAGAATATGTAAAGGAACCAATATGGGCATCAGGTTCCGCTATTGGTTATTGACCGAGAATGGTTCTAGGTCATGTCTACATAGTTCTCGAACCCGTAGGGTCCATAGAACAACGTTCGATGTGAGTTCATTATGAGTTTATAAGTATTGATGCGAAGGTTGTTGAGTCCGGATGTGATCACGGACATGACGAGGAGTCTCGAAATGGTCGAGACATAAAGATTGATATATTGGAAGCCTACATTTGGACATTGGAAGTGTTCGAGTGAAATCGGGAATTTGCAGATGCAGGAGGTTACGGAACCCCGGGAGGTCTATGGGCCTTAATGGGCCATAAGAGAGAAGAGGAAGGGCGGCCAGGTGGGCTGCGCCCCTCCCCTCTAGTCCGAATAGGACAAGGAGAGAGGGCCCCTTCCTCTTCCCCTCCTCAATCCTAATCCAACTAGTGGAGGGAATCCTACTCCGGAGGAGTAGGACTCCTAGTCGCCTCCCCTTGGGCAGCCACCTCCCCTTGGCTCCTTTATATCACTGGGGGCAGGGGCACCCCATAACACACAAGTTGATCTCGGATCTTTCCTTAGCCGTGTCGGTGCCCCTTCCACCATATTCCACTTCGGTCATATCGTCAGCGGAGCTTAAGGCGAAGCCCTGCGCGGAGAAGTCATATCGTCGCGGAGCTTAAGCGAAGCCCTGCGTCGATGGAGCATCAACATCGTCCTGCACACCGTCGTCTTGTGGAACTCATCCCCGACACTTTGCTGGATCGGTCCGGGGATGCGTCATCGAGCTGAGCGTGTGCAGAACTTCGGAGGTGCCGTCGTTCGGTGCTTGGATCGGTCGGATCGTGAAGGCGTGCGACTACATCAACAGCGTTGTTATAGCGCTTCCGCTTTCGGTCTCACAGTGCGTGGGCGGACCTCTCCCCTCTCGTTGCTATGCCATCACCATGGTCTTGCGTGATCGTGGAAATTTTTGAAATTACTCGTTCCCCAACGATCTCTTTGTTGATCCATAGTTTACGCAAATATTACAATATGGCAATTAATATACAAACATGAGAGATGGATATATTAATAGTGGAAAGCGTGACCTAGCTAGCTAATCACAACAAGGAGTATTAATTAGTGGCCTCGGCGCTTCTACGGTTTGGGTGGCCTCGACAAGCGCTTCTAGAGTTTGGGGTGGCCTCGACAACGCTCTATTAACTTAGTAAATTTGGGTGGCCTCGGCGCTTCTAGGGTTTGGGGTGGCCTAACAGCGCTTCTAGGGTTTAGGGTGGCCTTGCGCGCTTCTAGGGTTTGGCCGGACCGCCTCCCTCATAAATGTCCGGCGTCCGGACTGCCTCTCTCATGAATGTCAAATAAGGGATTTAAAAGATGGCACCATTCGGATGTGCGAAAATGGTCCCTATTTTTCATGATCTCATCTACCCTTCTATATGTCATGTTGTCTAGTGTCAAAGTTCAATGCTTTGATACAAGAAGCGATGCACATATAGAATGGTAGATGAGATCAGAAAAATAGGGATCAACAATTATGCACATCCATAATGGGGGCATTCTTGATAAATCTCTTATAAATCTCGAGAGAGTTTGTCGGAGTAGGGCGGGAGGGATCTGAGATCGACAATGTTTTTTTTCTATGGTTTGGGTGTCCTCAAGAGTTGATCGAGCAAGAGGGGGTTGATCGACGTCCCCCTCTCGACCCCTCGGTGATCCTTGACCCTCGACCCTCATCCCCTCGACGACCCTTAACCCTCTACCCTAGTTCCGATCCTCGATCGCTCGGATTCTCTTAACCTTTAAGGGATTTAACAAGATGGCGCCATTCTGCATGTGCGAAAATGGTCCATATTTTTCCTGATCTCATCTACTCTTCTATATGTCACGTTGTCTAGTGTCAAAGTATTTGAAAAACCATTGCTTCATCATTTGCGAAGTAAGCATAATGGTCTGGCTCTCCAAAATGTTTTTGGGCAGTCCGGATAGGATAATTAGCTTTTGTGAGTGAAGTTCAGCAAGAGCCTTCGAATATCGCTATTTGAAAAGGCTTTGCTGAAATTGAAGGAAATATGCCTAGAGGCAATAATAAAGTTATTATTTATTTCCTTATATCATGATAAATGTTTATTATTCATGCTAGAATTGTATTAACGGAAACATAATACATGTGAATATATAGACAAACAGTATAGTCACTAGTATGCCTCTACTAGACTAGCTCATTAATCAAAAGATGGTTATGTTTCTAACCATAGACAATGTGTTGTCATTTGATTAATGGGATCACATCATTAGGAGAATGATGTGATTGACATGACCCATTTCATTAGCAGCACTTGATCGTTTAGTATGTTGCTATGCTATCTTCATGACTTATACAAGTTCCTGTAACTATGAGATTATGCAACTCCGTTTACCAGGAGGAACACTTTGGGTGCTACCAAGCGTCCAGCGTAACTGGGTGATTATAAAGGTGTACTCTACAGGTGTCTCCAAAGGTACATGTTGGGTTGGCGTATTTGAGATTAGGTTTTGTCACTCCGATTTAGTGAGGTATCTCTGGCCCTCTCGGTAATGCACATCATTATAAGCCTTGCAAGCATTGTGACCAATGAGGTTACTGACTGAGATGATGCATTACGGAGCGATATAAAAAGAGACTTGCGGTAGCAGATTGAACTAGGTATTGGATACCCGGCAGATGAATCTCGGGCAAGTAACTATACCGATGACTAAAGAACAACGCATTATGTTGTTATGCGGTTTTGACCGATAAAAGATCTTCGTAGAATATCTAAGACCAATATGGGCATCCAGGTCCGCTATTGGTTATTGACCAAGAATAGTTCTAGGTCATGTCTACATAGTTCTCGAACCGCGTGATAGGATCCGCTGCAACTTAAGGTTTCGATATGACAGTATATATTATATGAGTTTATGAGTTTTGATGTACGAAGGAGTTGAGTCCCGGATGAGATCGGGGACATGGCGAGGAGTCTCGAAATGGAGTGAGGCGTAAGATCGATATATTGGATTTTGACTTCTATAATGCCGGAGTTGGAAAGGTTCGAATGATTGGGTATTTTGAGATACGAGAGAGTTACGGGAATTCGTGGGCCTCTTTGGGCCATACGGGGAAAGAAAGAGAAAGGGCCAAAGGGTGGCGCTTTGCCCTCCCCTTGGACTAGTCCAGGTGGACTAGGGAGGCGCACCCTTCCTTCCTTCTCGCTTACCTCTTCCCTTTCCTTCTCTCCTACTCCTACTACATGGAAGGGTTCCTAGTTGGACTAGGAAGAATCCTACTGCCGTGGGAGTAGGACTCTCCCTAGGGGCGTATATAGAGAGGGCGGCCCTCCCTCCTCCACTCCTTTTATATACTGAGGGGCAGAGGCACCCATGGACACTGAAAGTTGATCTGCGGATCGTTCCTTAGCAGTGTGCTGGTGCCCCCTCCACCATATTCCACTTGGTCATATGCGTTCGTAAGCTTGGTAGCCTCGCCCGAGGAGAGGAGTCATATCGTCAGGAGCTTGAGCGAAAGCCCTGCGTGGTGGAGCATCATCATCGTCCTGCCCCGTCGTCTTGGTGGAACTCATCCCGACACTTTGCTGGATCGGAGTTCAGGGGATCGTCATCGAGCTGAGCATTAATGCAGAACTTCGGAGGTGCCGTGCGTTGGGTGCTTGGATTCGGTCGGATCGTGGCGTGCGACTACATCAACCAGCGTTGTTATAACGCTTCCGCTTTCGGTCTCTGGTGCGTGGGCGGATACTCTCCCCTCGTTGCTATGCATCACCATGATCTTGCGTGTGCGTAGGAAAATTTTTGAAATACTACGTTCCCCAACAGTGGCATCGAGCCTGGTTTTATGCGTTGATGTCATTATGCGAGTAGAACTAAGTGAGTTGTGGGCGATACAAGTCATCTTCCTACCAGCATGTCATACTTTGGTTCAGCGGTATTGTGAGATGAAGCGGCCGGACCGACATTCGCGTGCAGCTTACGCGAGACTGGTTTTCACCTGTGAGCACCGTTGCAAAGGTGACTGGCGGTGTCTGTCTCTCTCACTTTAGTTGAACCGGTGTCGCCGGTCCTTGAGATGGTTAAGCAGGTCTATTTGACAAATATCGTTGTGGTTTGATGCGTGGTAAGCGGTTCTTGCTCAGCCAGTACGTAGCAGCGTAAAACTTGCAACAACAAAGTAGAGGCGTCTAACTTGTTTTTGCGGGGCATGTTGATGATGTGATATGGTCAAGGCGTGATGCTATATTTTATTGTATGAGATGATCATGTTTTTGTAACGAGTTATCGGCAGCCAGCGAGAACCATATGGTTGTCGCTTTATTGTATGAAATGCAAGCATACATGTAATTGCTTTACTTTATCACTAAGCGGTAGCGATAGTCGTGAAGCAATAGTTGGCGAGGCGACAACGATACTCTGATGGAGATCAAGGTTAATACGCGCGCGGTGGCGATGGTGATCATGGCCGGTGCTTGGAGATGGAGATCACAAGCACAAGATGATGATGTAGCCATATCATATCACTTATATTGATTGCATGTGATGTTTATCCTTTATGCATCTTATCTTGCTTTGATTAGTGGTAGCATTATAAGATGATCTCTCTAAAATTATCAAGGCGTGTTCTCCCTGGTATGCACCGTTGCCAAAGTTAAATCGTGCCCAGAACACCACGTGATGATCGGGTGTGATAAGCTCTCGTCCATCTACAGCGGGTGCAAAGCCAGTTTTGCACCGCCAAATACTCAGGTTAAACTTGGCGAGCCTAGCATATGCAGATATGGCCTCGGAACCACGGAAGACAGAAAGGTCGGCGTGAATCATATAGTAGATATGATCAACATAGTGATGTTCACCATTGAAAACTACTCCATCTCACGTGATGATCGGTTATGGTTTAGTTGATTTGGATCACGTGATCACTTAGATGACTAGAGAGATGTCTATCGTAAGTGGGAGTTCTTAAGTAATATGATTAATTGAACTTTAATTTATCATGAACTTAGTCTGGTAGTATTTTGCAGATTTATGTTGTAGATCAATAAGCTCATTGTTGCTTGCTTGTGTTTTTATATGTGTGTTCTAAGAAAATTGTATTGAAAGATGTTAGTAGCAATGATGCGGATTGGATCCGTGATACGAGGTTTATCCTCATTCTTTGCTTGTGAGAAAAATTATGTCCTTAATGCACGCTGGGTGACAGACCTATTGCAGAAGAGCCGATCTGAGGGCGTTATGAAGCGTTTGGCTAGCTCAATATGATTGACTACTTGATAGTTTAGTGCACCATGCAAGCTTAGAATCGGGACTTCAAAGGCGTTTTGAGCGATCATGGACCATATGAGATATTTGCAGGAATTGAAGTTAATATTTCAAGCAAATACCGAGGTTGAGAGATATGAAGTCTCCAACAAGTTCTGCTCTTCTAAAAGATGGAGAGAATGCGCTCAACTAGTGAGCATGTGCTCAGTTATGCAAAATACTTCAATCGCTTGAATCAAGTGGGGAGTTAATCTTCCGGATAAGATAGTTGATTGACGAAATTCTCTAGTCTGCATATCACTAAAGTTACTAGAACTTGACGATGAACTATAATATGCAAGGGATAAATGAAAGCAATTCCCAAGCTCTTATGATGCTAAAATGAGCGAAGGTAGAAATCAAGAAAAACATCAAGTGTTGATGGTTGACAGACCACTAGTCTCAAGGAAAGGGCAAAGGGAAGAGAACTTCAAGGAAAGCGCAAACAAGTTGCTGCTCAGTGCGAAAGCCAAGTCTGAACCTAAGCCTGAGACTAAATGCTTTCTTTCAATGGAGACCTAGGTCCTTTGGAGGCAGAACTACCCAAGTATTTGGCGGATGAAGGATGGCAAAGTGAACAAAAGGTATATTTGATATACAAATTATTGATGTGTATTTTACTAGTGTTGTAGCAACCCTCGGTATTTGATACTGGTTCAGTTGCTAAGAGTAGTAACTTCGAAACAGGAGTTAGAATAAGCAGAGACTAGTTGAAGGGAAGTGCGATGAGTGTTGGAAGTAGTTCTAAGATTGATATGATCATCCCACCTCCCTATACTTTCGGGATTAGTGTGGAACCTAAATAAGTGTTATTTGGTGTTGAGCATAAATATGATTTGATCATGTTTATTGCAATCTGTTATTCATTTAAGTAAGAGAATAAATTGTTGTTCTGTTTACATGAATAAAACCTTATAGGTTACACCCCAATGAAAATGGTTCATTGGATCTCGATCATAGTGATACATATTCATAATATTGAAACCAAAAGATGCAAAGTTAATAATGATAGTGCAACTTATTTGTGGCACTGCCGTTTAGAGTCATATTGGTGTAAAGCGCATGAAGAAAACTCCATCTGATGGACTTTTGGAATCACTTGATTATGAATCATTTGATGCTTGCGAACCGTGCCTTTTGGGCAAGATGACTAAAACTCCGTTCTCGGAACAATGGAACAAACTACTGACTTATTGGAAATAATACATACCGATGTATGCGATCAATGAATGTTGATGCTCGTGGCAATATCGTTATTTTTGACCTTCACAAGATGATTTGAGTAGATATGGGTATATCTACTTGATGAAACATAAATCTGAAATAGTTGAAAGGTTCAAAAATTTCAGAGTGAAGTGGAAAATCATCAACAAGAAAATAAAGTTTCTGCGATCTGATCGTGGAGATGAATATTTGAGTTCTGAGTTTGGTCTTCAATGAAAACAATGTGGAATAGTTTCACAGCTCCGCCGGAACACCACAACATTATGGTGTGTCGAGCGTCGTAACCGTACTTTATTTTGATATGGTGCGATCTATGATGTATCTTACCGATTTACCACTATCGTTTTGGGGTTATGCATTAAAGACAGCTGCATTCACGTTTAATAGGGCACCATCTAAATCCGTTGAGATGACACCGTATGAACTATGGTTTAGCAGAAACCTAAGCTGTCGTTTCTTAAAGTTTGGAGTTGTGATGCTTATGTGAAAAGTTTTCACCTGATAAGCTCGAACCCAAATCGAATCGTCTTCATAGAATACCCAAAGGTAACTATTGGGTTACCTTCTATCACAGATCCGAAAGCAAGATATTTGTTGCTAAGATGGATCCTTTCTAGAAGAAGTTTCTCTCGAAAAGAAGTGAGTGGGAGGAAAGTAGAACTTGATGAAGGTAATTGTACCTTCTCCCTTATTGGAAAGTAGTTCATCACAGGAATCAGTTCGATGATTCCTACACCAATTAGTGAGTAAGTTAATGATGATGATCATGAAACTTCAGATCAAGTTGCCACCAAACCTCGTGGGTCTTCGAGTAAGATCCGCACAGTGATCGGTAATCCTATTCTAGAAGTCATGTTACTAGACCATGATGAACCTCGAACTATGAGAAGCGATGATGAGCCCAGATTCAGCGAAATGGTTTGAGACCATGAAATCTGAGATGGGATCCATATTGAGAACAAAGTGTGGACTTTGATGGAGTTGCCCGATGATCGGCAAGCCATATATATAAATGGATCTTCAAGAGGAAGACAGATGCTGATAGTAGTATTACTATCTACAAAGCTCGACTTGTCGCGAAAGGTTTAGACAAGTTCAAGGTGTTGACTACAATGAGATTTACTCAACTGTGGCGATGCTTATGTCTGTCGAATCATGTTAAATCATACATTTATGAAATCTGGCAAATGGATGTCAAAAATACATTCTTTAATGGATTTATTAAAGAAGAGTTGTATATGATGCAACCAGAAGGTTTTGTCAATCCTAAAGGGCTAACAAAATGTGCAAGCTCCAGCGATCCATCTATGGACTGGTGCAAGCATCTCGGAGTTGGAATAAGCCTTTGATAATGTGATCAAAGCATATAGTTTTATCAGACTTGCGGTGAAGCCTGTATTTACAAGAAAGTGAGTGGGAGCACTACAGCATTTCGATAAGTATATGTGAATGACATATTGTAGATGGAAATAATGTAGAATTATTCTACAAAGCATAAAGGAGTGTTTCAAAGGAGTTTTTCAAAGAAAGACCTCGGTGAAGCTGCTTACATATTGAGCATTAAGATCTATAGAGATAGATCAAGGCGCTTGATAAGTTTTTTCAATGAGTACATACCTTGACAAGATTTTGAAGTAGTTCAAAATGGAACAGTCAAAGAAAAGTTCTTGCCTGTGTTACAAAGGTGTGAAATTGAGTAAGACTCAAAACCCGCCCACGGAAGATAGAAAGAGAATGAAAGTCATTCCCTATGCCTTGGCCATAGGTTCTATAAAGTATGCCATGCTGTGTACCAGATCTATTGTATACCCTGCCTGAGTTTGCAAGGGGTACAATAGTGATCTAGGAAAGATCCTGGACAGCGGTCAAAATTATCCTTAATGGAATAAGGATATGTTTCTCGATTATGGAAGTGATAAAGGTTAGTGGTAAAGGGTTACGTCGATGCAAGTTTTGACACCGATCTGGATGACTTTAAGTCTCGATCTAGATACATATTGATAGTGGGAGCAATTAGCTAGAGTAGCTCGTGCGAGCATTGTTGACATAGAGATTTGCAAAATACATACGGATCTGAATGTGGCGACCCGTTGACAAGATTCTCTCACAAAGCAAAACATGATCACACCTTAGTACTCTTTGGGTGTTAATCACATAGCGATGTGAACTAGATTACTGAATCTAGTAAACCCTTTGGGTCTTGGTCACATGGCGATGTGAATTATGGGTGTTAATCACATGATGATGTGAACTATCGATGTTAATCACATGGTGATGTGATCTAGATTATTGACTCTAGTGCAAGTGGGAGCTGAAAAATATGCCCTAGAGGCAATAATAAAGTTATTATTTATTTCCTTATATCATAATAAATGTTTATTATTCATGCTAGAATTGTATTAAGGAAACATAATACATGTGTGAATATATAGACAACAGATAGTCACTAGTATGCCTCTACTAGACTAGCTCATTAATGAAGATGGTTATGTTTCCTAACCATAGACATGTGTTGTCATTTGATTAATGGGATCACATCATTAGGAGAATGATGTGATTGACATGACCCATTTCATTACAGCCTTGATGTTTTATGTTGCTTATGCTATCTTCATGACTTATACAAAGTTCCTGTAACTATGAGTTATGCAACTCCTTTACGGAGGAACACTTTGGGTGCTACCAAGCGTCCCGTAACTGGGTGATTATAAAGGATACAGGTGTCTCCAAAAGGTACATTTGGGTTGGCGTATTTAGATTAGGTTTTTCCTCCGATTGTGGGAGGTATCTCTGGCCCTCCGGTTGCACATCATTATAAGCCTTGCAAGCAATGTGACCAATAGTTGTTCGGGATGATGCATTGAGCAGTAAAGACTTGCCGTGCAGATTGAACTAGGTATTGGATACGGCGATGAATCTCGGGCAAGTAACTACCGATGACAAAGGGAACAACTTTTTATGGGTTTGACCGATAAAGATCTTTAGAAATTAAAGCCAATATGGGCATCCAGGTCCCCTATTGGTTATTGACCAAGAATAGTTCTAGGTCATGTCTACATAGTTCTCGAACCCGTAAATCCATTTAAAAGGTTTCGATGACGGTTATATTATGAGTTTATGAGTTTTGATGTACCGAAGGGTTGGTCCCGGATGAGATCGGGGACATGGCGGAGTCTCGAAATGGTCGAGGCGTAAAGATCGATATATTGGACGACTATATTGGAGTTGGAAAGGTTCGAATGATTGGTATTTTTGTCGGAGAGTTACAAATTGTATTGGGCCTCTTTGGGCCATACGGGAAAGAAGAAAAGGGCCAAGGGTGGCGCACCCTCCCGGACTAGTCCGTTGGACTAGGGAGGGCCCCTTCCTTCCTTTCTTTTCCCTTTCCTTCTCCTCTCCTACTACATGGAAGGGTTCCTAGTTGGACTAGGAAGGGAATCCTACTCCCGGTGGGAGGGACTCCCCAGGCGCGCCATAGAGGGCGGCCTCCCTCCTCCCTTTTATTGGGCAGGGGCACCCATGGACACCTAAGTTGATCTGGATCGTTCCTTAGCGTGTCGGTGCCCCCCTCCACCATATTCCCCGGTCATATTGGGGGCTTAGAACCCTCGCGGAGAAGTCATATTCGCGGGCTTAAGGGAAGCCCTCGTGGTGGAGCATCATCCGTCCCCTTGCGTGTGGGAACTCATCCCGACACTTTGCTGGATCGAGTCGGGGATCGTCATCAGCTGAGCGTGTGGAACTTGGAGGTGCCGTCGTTCGGTGCTTGGATCGGTCGGATCGTGAAGGCGTCACTACATCAACAGCGTTGTTAT
>JAHIAM010012466.1:0-13586 GCA_021605205.1 Aegilops longissima
TCCCGGTCGATCCGTCGACTTGTGATCCTGCCATGGTTAGCAACAATAGAAACACACAAGAATATGATTGACGGACTACTAGGAAGTGGTGGTGGTGGTGTGGTGGACGATCACAAATCCGTCAAGCAAATCTCAAATTCTTACAGTTCTTACCCCAGCGGTGATCGGCAACCGATGTAGTCAAAACTCCCAAAGCTTGGATAAGCGATTACCGGGGAGAGTCAAGCGCACGATGTAGATGTATGTGGGCTGGGAAGGCTTATAATATGGTAGCAAAAAGGGTGACAATAATCAATTCGAGAGATGCAAAGTTGAATAAGCGCTCAACAGATAGTCTTGTCTGGTCCTAGGCTGAACCGTGCTAGAGGCGAGCCTAGAACACTAACAAAATCACGGTATGCTGCGTAAACAAGGGAAAAGCACACTCTGGAAATTTTTTCTTCCGCTCTTTTTTTTTTGCTTTTTTTGCGCTGCTCTTTTTTGTTTGAAAAATCACTATAATGGCGAGTGTGTCAAAACTCTTCCAGGTCAATGACGGGATGGGCACGAAATTTTTCGACCAAAAAAATATTTTTTGATTGCGGGACAAAAACTGAAATGGGTCAAAAAACTTTCTATAATGTTGTCTCAATACACTTAGAAACACCTAAAAATAGGATAGCGAGAAAATTTTTCGACAAGTGCGTTTCGGAAAATTTTGGGCCTAAGCAGGTGGTTTCGAGAAAGTTTTTTCGAAACCTACTCCGTCAAGAAACACGAATCGGAAACTAGATGGATCTGAAAACAAACCTAATATATAAGGAACTTCGGTTGGTGGTGGATATATGGTGGTGGTATATGGCAGCGGTGGTGGTAGCGGTGGTAGTATATGGATATGGATCGGTGGTGGTATCACGGACACGGATTGGTGGTGGTCTATGGATACGGATTCGGGCGGTGGTGGTAGGTGGCGAGGCGATGATGATGGTGCGTGGTGGCGTGACAACTTATGACCCGAACTCGAAACTCTAAAAGACTAGCGCTAAGACCAGCAACTAGACACGGCGATGCAACCATAAATTCAACAAAGCAAAACCTAAAAAGATTATGCAAAGGCTCAGATTGGTTGGATATGATGAACTAACCTAATTTTTTTGTGGCTTTTTCATTGGACTTTAGGTATGAAGAACAGACTCGATCTAATCTCTGAAAAGCGTAAAATCTCACGAGCAACTTGAAAATCTGATACCACTTGATAGAGGCAAAGGTGTCCGTCTTTCGATGAGATGTTGGTTTCGCTTTGGAGGAAATCGACTTTGTGATCCGACTACTGAGCGTGCGAGGGCGTCGGCGCCTTAACAATCGCTAAACCAAGCTGCGAGAGGTTATTGACCCCGCAGGAGCACGATCAACGACCACGAGTGCATTTCTGCTGAGCAAGCGAAGAACAAGCAAAAGCTGAGATTGCAATCTGGATATTGCGAATATAAGATGAAAGCTTTATTGATCAAGGTGGGGTTACATGTGGCGCCTTTATGCAGTCGTTGAACACAAGCGAAATCTGCGAAGTTGCAGCTATGGCGAACTTTTAATCTAAACAAAACCCAAGGTCTAAGCGGTGCCCTAAGGGCTGTATATATGGAGGAGAGAGAATTTCGTGGCCCTTGGTGGAGGGTCGAAATCAACCCTAACTCTTGTTCCACACACATCGGACTCTAAAAACAGCCTATACTTAAGTATTTCGAAATTACATGGGCTGGCCCAATAATAAGTGATGCAGCACCTAGAATAGCCTATGGACGAATATTATGAAGTGGCATCTTGTATATTTCGTCCAAGGCCTCATCACACTCATTAGGGTGGCTTCAAAGTCTGGAATCATCACTTGTAACTCCGTTCTTGTTCCCCTTAGCATGCCAACATCTCCATGCTTGAACTTGCTCCAAGGTTCATCTTTCTTGTCCATGGTAGGCCCTTCATTTGTAAGCAAAACAAATGTATCCAATTTAAGCAGCATCATATTCTCATGAACATTGGAATCGTTACCAAGAAACTAAAGTACACGATAATTCAATTGGCGTCATGAGCTCTAGTAATGGTCCAATATGTATAGCGGCGAGGGCTGTGGGTGTAACAATGGTATTGATGTCCTCATGAAAAGAGGTACATGGGTCTCGGCCCTTTACTATCTTGTGAGACGGTAGGGGCGGATGTCAAGGGAGCCGAGAGGGCGGATGTCGGGCTAGGGGCGGATGTCAGACTCTGGCGATAGCCTCTGCGGGAGTTCTGATGCGTGGCGCTGGATTTCGGGCTTCTAGCCGTTTGTCGGCTGGGGCGGATGTCAAAGGCTGGGCGGCGGATGTCACAGCCCACTGTAGGCGTGGCGGCGGGCTTACTGGCGATGTGGTCGCTCAAGGGCGGATGTCGGGGCCTTGGCGGATGTCAAGGGCACTGGAAGGTGAACTTTCCTTCTTCGTTGGTTCTCTTCATCCATGTGATAGAGGCAAAGGTGTCCGTCTTTCGATGAGATGTTGGTTTTCGCTTTGGAGGAAGTCGACTTTGCGATCCGACTCTGAGCGTGCGAGGGCGTCGGCGCTATGCAATCGCTAAACCAACTCAGGAGGTTATTGACCCGCTTGGCGAACACGATCAACGACCACGAGTGCATTTCCTGCGAGCAAGCGAAGAACAAGCAAGCTGAGATTGCAATCTGGATATTGCGAATATAAGATGAAAGCTTTATTGATCAAGGTGGGGTTACATGGCGCCTTTATGCAGTCGTTGAACACAAGCGAAATGCTGCGAAGTTGCAGCTATGGCGAACTTTTAATCTAAACAAAACCCAAGGTCTAAGCGGTGCCCTAAGGGCTGTATATATGGAGGAAGAGAATTTCGTGGCCCTTGGTGGAGGGTCGAAATCAACCCTAACTCTTGTTCCCCACACATAGGGACTCTAAAAATAGCCTATACTTAAGTATTTCGAAATTACATGGGCTGGCCCAATAATAAGGTGATGCAGCACCTAGAATAGCCTATGGACGAATATTATGAAGTGGCATCTTGTATATTTCGTCCAAGGCCTCATGCACTCATTAGGGTGGCTTCAAAGTCTGGAATCATCACTTGTAACTCCGTTCTTGTTCCCCTTAGCATGCCAACATCTCCATGCTTGAACTTGCTCCAAGGTTCATCTTTCTTGTCCATGGTAGGCCCTTCATTTGTAAGCAAAACAAATGTATCCAATTTAAGCAGCATCATATTCTCATGAACATTGGAATCGTTGCAAGAAGCGAAAGTACGATAATTCAATTGGCGTCTGTGAGCTCTAGTAATTGGTCCGGTATGTATAGCAGGGGCTGTGGGTGTAACAATGGTATTGATGTCCTCATCAAAAGAGGTACATGGGTCTCGGCCCTTTCTTGTCTTGTGAGCAGGTGAGGCGGATGTCGAGGAGCTTGAGAGGGCGGATGTCGGGCTAGGGGCGGATGTCGAGACTCTGGCGATAGCCTCTGTGGGTTACAGTGCGTGGCGCTGGATTTCGGGCTTCTAGCGGTTGTTGGCTGGGGCGGATGTCGGGCTGGGCGCGGATGTCGACCACTGTAGGCGTGGGCGGCGGGGCCTGGCGATGTGGTCGCTCCGGGGCGGATGTCGGGGCCTTGGCGGATGTCGGGGCTGGAAGGTGAACTTTCCTTCTTCGTTGGTTCTCTTCATCCATGTGATAGAGGCAAAGGTGTCCGTCTTTCGATGAGATGTTGGTTTTCGCTTTGGAGAAATCGACTTTGGCGATCCGACTACGAGCGTCTGCGAGGGCGTCGCGCCTTATGTCGCTAAACCAACTCCGAGAGGTTATTGACCCGCGCCGAACACGATCAACTGACCACGAGTGCATTTCCTGCGAGCAAGCGAAGAACAAGCAAGCTGAGATTGCAATCTGGATATTGCGAATATAAGATGAAAGCTTTATTGATCAAGTTGGGGTTACATGGCGCCTTTATGCAGTCGTTGAACACAAGCGAAATCTGTGATTGCATAATCTTTTTAGGGTTTTTGCTTTGTTGAATTTGCGGTTGCAATGTTCATCGCCGTGTCAAGTTGCTGGTCTTAGAGTCTAGTCTTTTAGAGTTTGAGTTCGGTCATAAGTTGTCACGCCCGCCGCACCATCATCATAGCCTTGCCATCTACCACCATTACTTATCCGCCACCGCGGTTGCATCAATCCGTATCCATATACCACCACCAATCCAGATCCATATACCACCACCGCTACCATATACCATCCACACGCTACCATATACCACCACTTTGTCATATACCACCACCACCACCAATCCGAGTTCCTTGCATATTAGGTTTGTTTTGAGATCCATCTAGTTTCCGATTCGTGTTTCCTTGACGGAGTAGGTTTGGGAAAAAAACTTTCTCGAAACCACCCTCGTTTAGGCCCAAAATTTTCGAAAACGCACTTGTCGAAAAATTTTCGGCTATCCTATTTTAGGTGTTTCTAAGCGTATTGAGACGATAGCCATTATAGAAAGTTTTTTGACCCGTTTCAGTTTTTGGGTCGAGCGATCGAAAAAAAAATTTTTGGTCGAAAAATTTCGTGCCCATCTGTCGGTTTGACTGGGAAGAGTTTTGAGACACTCGCCATTATAGTGATTTTTCGCAAAAAAAAAAAAGCAGCGCAAAAAAAAGCGCAAAAAAAAGCGAAAAAAATTATTCCAGAGTGTGCTTTTACGTTGTTTCCGTGCAGCGCCGTGATTTTGTTAGTGTTCTAGGCTCGCGTCTCTAGCACGGTCTAGCCTAGGACCAAGCCAAGACCGTCGTTGAGCGTTTATTCAACTTTGCATCTACGAATTGATTATTGCTGACCGTTTTGCTACCATATTATAAGCCTTCCCAGCTCCACATACATCTACATCGTCGTTTGACTCTCCACGGTAATCGCTCTATCCAAGCTTTGAGAGTTTTGACTACATCGGTTGCCGATCACCGCTTTCTTCTGCTGGGTAGGCTGGTAAGAATTTGAGATTTTCTTGTGGTTGTGACTGTCCACCACACCACCACCACCACTTCCTAGTAGTCTGTGAATCATATTCTTGTGTGTTTCTATTGCTGCTAACCATGGCAGGATCACAAGCCAGCGAGGCTATTTGGGAGAACATGACAAACAAAGCGCTACATGATAAGTTTCAACAAATGATGAGTGGGCGGTGGACGATGTGCTAAATAGATTTGAAGAGGCCATGGAGAAGATAGATGGCATTGAGAAGGCGTTGAAACAAAGCTCGATAACAAGTTTAATGAATTGCTCATGCGTCTACCACCACCACCACCGGCTGCACCTAACGCACCTCTACTACAACAACACGGACTACCTCCACATGTGAAACAGCCCTCCGCATGAGCTTCCGTGTCCCTCTTCAGCCTGGCCAAACTGCTGGTGCTGCTGTTGATATACGTGGCTCCTGCTGCTGCGGCGGGGAGGATGATTATGTGAGCTTATGAGGATGAGGTTGATCAACATCAGAACTACGTGCAACCACCAGCACCACAACCACCAGGTCGTCCACATGCAAATAATGGCAATGTTGGGCTCCCCTTCAGTGCGAGATCATGACCATCTCCCTAAACTGAAATTGAATATTCCACCATTTGAGGGTAGATATGTTCTGATATATATCTTACTTGGGAGTTAGAAACTGAACAACGATTTACATGTTTACAATATCACGAGGAGAGGCGATGTTCTGCTGCTGTTTGTGCTTTCACTAGCTTTGCATGTGTTTGGTGGTCGAACATTGTAGATTATATCCTGTTCCAGCTACTTGGGCTGCTTTGAAAACTGCTATGCGTGCTTGTTGGGTTCCACCATATTATCAGCGTGAATTACTTCAAAAATTGCAGCGCTTAAGACAAGGAAAAATTCGGTGAAGAATATTATCAGGAATTACAAACTGGCTTGATTAGATGTGGTATTGTTGAGGAGAATGAAGCTATGCTTGCACGTTTTCTGGGTGGATTAAATAGAGAGATTCAGACCATTCTAGACTACAAGGATTATAATAATATCACTCGATTATTCCATCATGCTTGTAAAGCTGAACGTGAAGTGCAGGATCGACAGGCCTTGGCGCGGACTAACTTTTCTGCAGGTCGACCTTCATCATGGACACCACGTGCATCCTTCTTTAGCACCATTGCTGCACCTCTCAATGAGCTTACAAAGAAGGATGTGCCTTTTGTTTGGGGTACCGCACAGGAAGAAGCCTTCACGGTATTGAAAGATAAGTTGACACATGCTCCTTTACTCCAACTTCCTGACTTTAATAAGACTTTTGAGCTTGAATGTGATGCTAGTGGAATTGGATTAGGAGGTGTGTTATTACAAGATGGCAAACCTGTTGCATACTTTTACGAAAAATTGAGTGGGCCTAGTCTGAACTATTCTACTTATGACAAAGAATTATATGCTCTTTTAGGACTTTAGAGACATGGCAACATTATTTATGGCCCAAAGAATTTGTTATACATTCGATCATGAATCTTTGAAACATATTAAAAGTCAAGCTAAACTGAATCGTACACATGCTAAATGGGTTGAATTCATTGAGACTTTCCCTTATGTCATTAAACACAAGAAGGGTAAAGAAAATGTTATTGCTGATGCTTTGTCTAAATCGCTATACTATGCTTTCACAACTTGACTTCAAAATATTTGGTTTGGAGACCATCAAAGATCAATATGTGCATGATGCTGATTTTAAAGATGTAATGCAGAATTGTAAAGAAGGAAGAACATGGAACAAGTTCGTTATTAATGATGGTTTTGTGTTCCGTGCTAACAAGCTATGCATTCCTGCTAGCTCTGTTAGTCTTTGTTGTTGCGGAGGCGCATGGAGGAGGATTAATGGGACACTTTGGCGTCAAGAAGGCGGAGGATATACTTGCTACACATTTCTTTTGGCCAAAGATGAGGCGGATGTTGAGCGTTTTGTTGCTCGCTGCACTACATGTCAAAAAGCTAAGTCACGACTCAATCCTCATGGTTTATATATGCCTTTGCTCTGTGCCTAGTGTTCCTTGGGAGGATATATCTATGGACTTTGTTTTAGGTTTACCTCGAACAAAGAAGGGAGGATAGCATATTTGTTGTCGTGGATAGATTCTCGAAAATGGCACACTTTATACCATGTCATAAAAGCGATGATCTTTGTTAATGTTGCTGATTTGTTCTTTCGTGAAATTATTCGCTTGCATGGTGTGCCAAATACTATTGTTTCAGATCGTGATACTAAATTTCTTAGCCACTTTTGGAGATGTTTATGGGCTAAGTTGGGGACTAAACTGCTTTTTAGTACTACTTGTCACCCCCAAACTGATGGACAAACTGAAGTAGTCAATAGAACATTGTCTACTATGCTTAGGGCTGTTTTGAAGAATAATAAGAAAATGTGGGAAGAATGCTTGCCTCATATTGAATTTGCTTATAATCGTTCATTGCATTCTACAACTAAGATGTGCCCTTTTGAAATTGTGTATGGCTTCCTACCTCGTGCACCTATTGATTTGTTGCCTCTTCCATCTTGGAGAAGGTTAATTTTGATGCTAAAGAACGTGCTGAATTGATTTTAAAATGCATGAGACAACTAAGGAAAACATTGAGCGTATGAATGCTAAATATAAACTTCTTTGGAGATAAGGGTAGAAAACATGTTGTCTTTGCACTGGAGATCTTGTTTGGTTACATTTGCGTGAGATAGGTTTCCTAATTTGCGCAAATCAAAGCTAATGCCACGTGCTGATGGTCCATTTAAGGTGTTAGAGAAAATAAATGATAATGCATATAAACTTGAGCTGCCTGCAGATTTTGGGGTTAGTCCACTTTTAACATTGCAGATTTGAAGCCTTATTTGGGTGAGGAAGATGAGCTTCGTCGAGGGCGACTTCATTTCAAGAAGGGAGGATGATGAGGACATCAATACCATTGTTACACCCACAGCCCTGCTGCTATACATCTTGGACCAATTACTAGAGCTCGCGCGCCAATTGAATTATCGGTACTTTCGTTTCTTGGTAACGATTCCAATGTTCATGAGAATATGATGCTGCCTAAATTGGATACATTTGTTTTGCTTACAAATGAAGGGCCTACCATGGACAAGAAGGATGAACCTTGGAGCAAGTTCAAGCATGGAGATGATGGCATGCGCAAGGGGAACAAGAACGGAGTTACAAGTGATGATTCCAGGACTTTGAAGGCACCCTAATGAGTGCATGAGGCCTTGGACGAAATATACAAGATGCTACTTCATAAATGTCGTCCCGAGGCTATTCTAGGTGCTGCGTCACCTTATTATTGGGCCAGGCCCATGTAATTTCGAAATACTTAAGTATAGGCTGTTTTTAGAGTCCGTATGTGTGGGGAAACAAGAGTTAGGGTTGATTTGGACCCCTCCACCAAGGGCCACGAAATTCCCCTCTTCCTCCATATATACAGCCCTTAGGGCACCGTTTAGACCTTGGGTTTTGTTTAGATTAAAAGTTCGCCATAGCTGCAACTTCGCGTGCCGTTTGTGTTCAACGACCGGACAAAGCGTCACAGAACCCCACCTTGATCAATAAAGCTTTCATCTTATATTCGCAATATCCAGATTGCAATCTCAGTTTCTTGCTTGTTCTTCGTTTGCTCGCAGGAAACAGGCCCTCGTGGTCGTTGATCGTGCTCGCGTGGTCAATAACCCTCGGAAGTTGGTTTAGCGATTGCTAAAGCGCGACGTCTCGCACGATCGTAGTCGGATCGTCAAGGTCGACTCCCACAGAAACGATAGCCACCATCTCATCGAAACATCGGGACACCTTTGCCTCTATCACCGACCGAGTATCTTTTCTTGGCTATGTTGTTACTCCACAGGGAATTGAAGTTGATAAAGCCAAAATTGAAGCTATTGAGAGTTGGCCGCAGCCCAAAACGGTCACACAAGTGAGGAGTTTTCTTGGACTCGCTGGTTTCTATAGGCGTTTGTGAGAGACTTTAGCACCATTGCTGCACCTCTCAATGAGCTTACAAAGAAGGATGTGCCTTTTGTTTGGGGTACCGCATACGGGAAGAAGCCTTCACGGTATTGAAAGATAAGTTGACACATGCTCCTTTACTCCAACTTCGACTTTAATAAGACTTTTGAGCTTGAATGTGATGCTAGTGGAATTGGATTAGGAGGTGTGTTATTACAAGATGGCAAACCTGTTGCATACTTTTCGAAAAATTGAGTGGGCCTAGTCTGAACTATTCTACCTATGACAAAGAATTATATGCTCTTGTTAGGACTTTAGAGACATGGCAACATTATTTATGGCCCAAAGAATTTGTTATACATTCGATCATGAATCTTTGAAACATATTAAAAGTCAAGCTAAACTGAATCGTAGACATGCTAAATGGGTTGAATTCATTGAGACTTTCCCTTTCATTAAACACAAGAAGGGTAAAGAAAATGTTATTCTTGATGCTTTGTCTCGTCGCTATACTATGCTTTCACAACTTGACTTCAAAATATTTGGTTTGGAGACCATCAAAGATCAATATGTGCATGATGCTGATTTTAAAGATGTAATGCATAATTGTAAAGAAGGAAGAACATGGAACAAGTTAGTTATTAATGATGGTTTTGTGTTCCGTGCTAACAAGCTATGCATTCCTGCTAGCTCTGTTTCGTCTTTTGTTGTTGCAGGAGGCGCATGGAGGAGGATTAATGGGACACTTTGGCGTCAAGAAGGCGGAGGATATACTTGCTACACATTTCTTTTGGCCAAAGATGAGGCGGATGTTGAGCGTTTTGTTGCTCGCTGCACTACATGTCAAAAAGCTAAGTCACGACTCAATCCTCATGGTTTATATATGCCTTTGCTGTGCCTAGTGTTCCTTGGGAGGATATATCTATGGACTTTGTTTTAGGTTTACCTCGAACAAAGAAGGGAGGATAGCATATTTGTTGTCGTGGATAGATTCTCGAAAATGGCACACTTTATACCATGTCATAAAAGCGATGATCTTTGTTAATGTTGCTGATTTGTTCTTTCGTGAAATTATTAAGCTTGCATGGTGTGCCAAATACTATTGTTTCAGATCGTGATACTAAATTTCTTAGCCACTTTTGGAGATGTTTATGGGCTAAGTTGGGGACTAAACTGCTTTTTAGTACTACTTGTCACCCCAAACTGATGGACAAACTGAAGTAGTCAATAGAACATTGTCTACTATGCTTAGGGCTGTTTTGAAAATAATAAGAAAATGTGGGAAGAATGATTGCCTCATATTGAATTTGCTTATAATCGTTCATTGCATTCTACTACTAAGATGTGCCCTTTTGAAATTGTGTATGGTTTCCTACCTCGTGCACCTATTGATTTGTTGCCTCTTCCATCTTCGGAGAAGTTTAATTTTGATGCTAAAGAACGTTCTGAATTGATTTTAAAATGCATGAGATAACTAAGGAAAACATTGAGCGTATGAATGCTAAATATAAACATCTTTGGAGATAAGGGTAGAAAACATGTTGTCTTTGCACTGGAGATCTTGTTTGGATACATTTGCGTGAGGATAGGTTTCTAATTTGCATAAATCAAAGCTAATGCCACGTCTTGATGGTCCATTTAAGGTGTTAGAGAAAATAAATGATAATGCATATAAACTTGAGCTGCACTGCAGATTTTGGGGTTAGTCCACTTTTAACATTGCAGATTTGAAGCCTTATTTGGGTGAGGAATATGAGCTTCCGTCGAGGGCGACTTCATTTCAAGAAGGGAGGATGATGAGGACATCAATACCATTGTTACACCCACAGCCCCTCTTGCTACATATCTTGGACCAATTACTAGAGCTCAAGACACGCCAATTAAATTATCGGTACTTTCGTTTTTGGTAATGATTCTAATGTTCATGAGAATATGATGCTGCCTAAATTGGATACATTTGTTTTGCTTACAAATGAAGGCCCTAGCTTGGAGAAGGATGGACATTGGAGCAACAACAAGCATGGAGATAATGCCATGCAAAGGGAACAAACGGAGTTACAAGTGATGATTTCAGGACTTTGAAGCCACCATAATGGATGCATGAAGCCTTGGACGAAATATACAAGATGCTACTTCATAAATGTCGTCCCGAGGCTATTCTAGGTGCTGCGTCACCTTATTAGTGGGCCAGGCCCATGTAATTTCGAAATACTTAAGTATAGGCTGTTTTTAGAGTCCGTATGTGTGGGGAAACAAGAGTTAGGGTTGATTTGGACCCCTCCACCAAGGGCCACGAAATCCCCTCTTCCTCCATATATACAGCCCTTAGGGCACCGTTTAGACCTTGGGTTTTGTTTAGATTAAAAGTTCGCCATAGCTGCAACCGGCGTGCCGTTTGTGTTCAACGACCAGACAAAGGCGTCACAGAACCCCACCTTGATCAATAAAGCTTTCATCTTATATTCGCAATATCCAGATTGCAATCTCAGTTTCTTGCTTGTTCTTCGTTTGCTCGCAGGAAACAGGCCCTCGTGGTCGGGTTGATCGTGCTCCGGCGTGGTCAATAACCCTCGGAAGTTGGTTTAGCGATTGCTAAGGCGCGACGTCTCGCACGTTCGTAGTCGGATCGTCAAGGTCGACTCCCACAGAAACGATAGCCACCATCTCATCGAAACATCGGGACACCTTTGCCTCTATCATGATGTCCTCATCACCATCCAAGGATCCAAGTCCATCGACAAGTACTTCAAGGAGATGAAGATTGCCTTGCGACGAGCTGGCGTGGACGACCCCATTTCGATGAAGTTTCACTTCATGATGGGATTGAACAACAACATCTCCAAGACTATCTTCCTCGAGAACTACAAGTCCATCGACGACTACTACATTGGTGATCTCAAGGCGGAACAAGAATTCATGAAGGCCAAGGCTTCTCCACCCCAAGCAAACTTCGCGGCGACCAAGCTCTATGACAAGCATGAGGCTAGTACCACTACGATGTCCAAGCCCGACAAGCTCCAAGATGATGCTCCCAAGTGCGACTTCACCGCCATCCCTCTTTGTGGCATTGATGATGCGAGTCTACCTTGACTCTTTTTCAAGATGGTGCGGCGACAAATGCGACTCGGAGACCTTCAAGGACCAAGCTTTGGAGGCAAGCGACAAGGTGGCGAGCAAGGATGATGCTTCCATCTTTGGAGGCGAGTGATGTTGTGCCATCTTGGCCTTCATCCACGGCAGCGACTACGAGGCGGTTGAGCATGGGATTCCCCTTCACCCGGGCGACATCCGATGACTTGCGTGACTTGAGCCACCATATTGAGAGTGAGAGTGACTTCACCACTAGCCCCATGTATGTGTTGCCCCAATTCCTATGTGAGGAGAGCCACAACCCCCACCACTTGAGTGAGATGAGTGACTTCACCATACGTGAGTTTGAGTGCACCTATTTTGAGGGAGTGAGTGAACCACCACATAGAGAGAGTGAGATAGTTGATAGGTCTAGTGAGGCCATTTGCATTTCTAACAACTTGACCTCTACCTCTATTGTGTCTTCTCATTTGGTGCTATGTCCCATTTATGATGACGCGCCGATCCTCGACGACTTCGTCCTCCCTTTGGACAAGACGATGGCCATGGTGGAATATGATGCACCCCCCACATGGTTCCATCAAGATGAAGATGACCACAATTTGGTCTTTCCCACCTCACCTACACCACTTGAGTGGAATGACAAAGGTAACATAGGTGACGGTGATGCTCTAGTCCCACTACTAGACATTCTTGAGATTGATTGCTTGCATGATGTTGATCCACCTATGATAGAGGCAAAGGTGTCCCGTCTTTCGATGAGATGTGGTTTTCGCTTTGGAGGAAGTCGACTTTGACGATCCGACTACTGACGTCTTGAGGACATCGCGCCTTAGCAATCGCTAAACCAACTCGAGAGGTTATTGACCACGCCGAGCACGATCAACCTGACCACGAGGGTGCATTCCTGCGAGCAAGCGAAGAACAAGCAAGAAACTGAGATTGAAATCTGGATATTGCGAATATAAGATGAAAGCTTTATTGATCAAGGTGGGGTTCTGTGGCGCCTTTGTGCAGTCGTTGAACACAAGCGAAATGCATGCGAAGTTGCAGCTATGGCGAACTTTTAATCTAAACAAAACCCAAGGTCTAAGCGGTGCCCTAAGGGCTGTATATATGGAGGAAGAGGGGGAATTTCGTGGCCCTTGGTGGAGGGTCGAAATCAACCCTAACTCTTGTTTCCCCACACATACGGACTCTAAAACAGCCTATACTTAACTATTTCGAAATTACATGGGCCTGGCCCAATAATAAGGTGACGCAGCACCTAGAATAGCCTATGGACGAATATTATGAAGTGGCATCTTGTATATTTCGTCCAAGGCCTCATGCACTCATTAGGGTGGCTTGAAAGTCCTGGAATCATCACTTGTAACTCCGTTCTTGTTCCCCTTAGCATGCCATCATCTCCATGCTTGAACTTGCTCCAAGGTTCATCCTTCTTGTCCATGGTAGGCCCTTCATTTGTAAGCAAAACAAATGTATCCAATTTAGGCAGCATCATA
>JAHIAM010012467.1:0-10898 GCA_021605205.1 Aegilops longissima
TAAGGGACACCGGACAACATCCGGGCCAAACCCCACCATCCCTCCGTGTAGACCCGGGCGTCCGTTTCCCCCTCCGGTGCGGCGGGGCGCCGTCCGTGAGGGGGCACCCGGGGGCCGGGCATTTCCCCCACAACACTTCCGGACTAGTGGAGGCCGCCTCGCAAGATTTGGGGTATACTGGCCCGGGGCCGGCCCACGGTCGTAGGCAAAGCAATCCCGTGGGGTGTTGAATACTTCTCCATCAAAAATTATGAAAATTACCCGGTCCTTAGCAATTTCCCGTCATGTAAAAACTCCGGGCTTTATCGCGCTCCGGTATTTAATAATATTCACCGGCCGTTTCCCGAATGTCTACTACCGTGTCGCCGCCCGTCCGTGAGGGGCCACACCCGGAGACCCGTGCGCCTCTTGGACATCCACCCACCCCATGTATGAGGCCCGATCGGCCTCCGGTGGCATTGCTACCCCGGACCCGTCCCCTAACCTGCGTTTGACCACGGATCTAGCCCTGACTTTGCGGGCGGGATTTGACGGTGGGCCTCTCCACCCGGTTGTGTTGGTCAGCCCAAGCACTTTGGAGCAACATCCGGGCCAGTCCTGCAAGATCCCCTCCGTGTAGACCCGGCCCGTCCGTTTCCCCCCTCGGTCGGCGGGGCGCCGTCCGTGAGGCGAACCCCGGAGGCCGCCTCTTCGGACATGCCACCCACCACCCTGCATGTAGGGGCGGTCGGCCTCGGTGGCATTCTACCCCGGGGCCCCGTCCGCCCTAACCCTCGGCGGTTGACCGAGATCTACCGCTACATCCACTCGTGACCCGGCGCGTCCGTTCCCCCTCCGGTGGGGGCGCCCGGTTGGGGGCCCGGAAGCAGCGTCGGGCATTTGCAACGCCACAACACTTCCGGACTTGTGAGGCCGCCTCGCAAAGATTTGGCGGTATCTGGCCCGGGGCCCGCCCCGGTCGTGGCGGGAAAGAATCGCGTGGGAAGTGTTGGATACTTCTCCATCACGAAAAATTTGAAAAATTACCCCGGTCCTATAGCATATGTGCCCGTCATGTAAAAACTCGATTTTATCGCGCTCCGGTATTTAATAATATTCCGCCGGGCGTTTCGCGAGCGTCTACCCGTGTCGCCGCGTCCGGAGGCCACACGGAGACGTGCGCCTCTTGGACATGCCCCACCACCCCCGCATGAGGCCCGATCGGCCTCGGTGGCATTGCTACCCCGGGGCCCCGTCCGCCCTAACCGTAGCGTTTGACCACGGATCTAGCCCTGACTTTGCGGGCGGGATTTGACGGTGGGCCTCTCCACCCGGTTGTTTGGTCAGCTCATAGGAACACTTTGGCAACATCCGGCCATCCCAAAGATCCCCTCCGTGTGACCCGGCGCTCCGTTTCCCCCCTCCGGTGCGGCGGCGGCGCCGTGAGGCGAACCCGGCGCGTCGCCTCGGACATGCCACCACCACCGCATGTATGAGGGGCGGCGCGGCCTTGGATACTGCCCCAGGGCCCGTCCCCCTGGCGGTTGACCAGATCTAGCCTTTGACTTCCCGGGCGGGCTTTGACGGTGGACCTCTCCACCGGTTGTGTATTCGGCCCCGGGACACCGGGAAATCCGGGCCAAACCCCGCTAATCCACTCGTGTAACCGCCGTCCGTTTCCCCCTCCGGTGCCGGGCGCCGTCCGTGAGGGGACCCGGGAGCGGGGGCATTTAACCCACAACACTTCAAGACTAGTGAGGCCGCCTCGCAAGATTTGGGGTATACTGGCCCCGAGCCGCGGCGGTCGTAAGGCGAAGAGCAATCGCGTAGGGAAAGTGTTGAGATACTTCTCCATCACGAAAATTATGAAAAATTACCATCGGTCCTATAGCATATGTGCCCCGTCGTAAAAACTGATTTTATCGCCCGGTATTTAATAATATTCCGCGCCCGTTTCCCGGAGCGTCTACTACGTGTCCGCCGTCCGTGAGGCCACACCCGGAGACCGTGCGCCTCTTGGACATGCCACCCACCAACCCGCGTTGAGGCCCGATCGTCTCGGTGGCATTCTACCCCCAGGGCCCCGTCCGCCCAACCAGCGTTTGACCACGGATCTAGCCCTTTGACTTTCAGGGGTTTGACGGTGGGCCTCTCCACCCGGTTGTGTGGTCAGCCCATGAAACTGGAGCAAAATCCGGGCGGGTCCCCAAATCCCCTCCGTGGGGGCGCGTCCGTTTTCCGGTGCGGGGGGCGCCGTCCGTGAGGCGAACCCGGAGGCGTGCGCCTCTTGGACATGCCACACCACCTGCATGTATGGGGCGGGGCGGCCTCGGTGGCATTCTGCCCCGGGCCCCGTCCCCTAACCACAGGCGGTTGACCACGAGATCTAGCCCTTTGACTTCCCGACGGGCTTTGACGGTGGACCTCCCACCGGTTTGTCGATTGGGAATAGGACCCGGGGCAACATCCGGGAAACCCCACTAATCCCTCCGTGTAGACCCGGCGTGTCGTTTCCCCCCTCCGGTGCGGGGGGCGCCGTCCGTGAGGGGGCACCAGGCGTGGGGATTTGCAACCCCAACACCGACTAGTGAGGGCCGCCTCGCAAGTTTGCGGTATGCCCCGGGCCGCCCCCGTCGTGACGCGAAGAACAATCGCGTGAAGTGTTGGAATACTTCTCCATCATGAAAAATTATGAAAAATTACCCCGGTCCTATAGCATATGTGCCCGTCATGTAAAAACTCGCGTTTTATCGCCCGGTATTTAATAATATTCCCGCCCGTTTCCGCGAGCGTTCTACCGTGTTGGCCGTGAGGGCCCCCGGAACCCGCCTCTTGGACATCCACCCACCACCCGCATGTAGGGGCCCGATCGGCCTCGGTGGCATTGCTACCCCGGCCCGTCCGCCTAACCCGGGCGTTTGACCACGGATCTAGCCCTGACTTTGCGGGCGGGATTTGACGGTGGGCCCTCCACCCGGTTTGTTGGTCAGCCCATAGGAACACTTTGGGCAACATCGGGCCGTCCGCAAGATCCCCTCGTGTAGACCCCGGGCGTCGTTTCCCCCCGTGGGCCGCCCGTCCGTGAGGGCAGGGTGGCCTCTTCGGACTGCCACCCCACCACCGTTTGAGGGGGTGCCCTTGGCATTACTACCCGGGGCCCCTCCCCCTCGGTTGACCTCTACCTATTCCAGGGGTTTGATGGATTCCACGGTTTGTCGATTAAAACACCGGGAACAGGGCCAAACGCTACATACCTGAGGGCCGGGGCCGTTTCCCCCCTCTGGCGGGCCCCCGTGAGGGGCCAACCGGGCGCTGGGGCATTTCCCCCAGGCGTCCGCCTCCAGTTTGGGTCTGGCCCGGAGCCGGGCCCCGGTTGACGGGGGCTCCGGGTGTTGGTCCCCATGAAAATTTGAAAAATTCCGGGCCTATGCAAGTCCCCTCGTGTAACGCGTCCGGTTTTTTTCCCCCTCGTTTCGGCGCCCCGGCCCGCCGTCCGTGAGGCAACCGGAACCCGTGCGCCTCTTGGACACCCCCCACCCCCATGTAGGGCCCGTGGGCGCTGGTGGCATTCCCCCGGCCCCGTCCGCCCTAACCCGGCGTTTGACCGGATCTAGCCCCTTTGACTTTCCCACGGGAGACGTGGGCCTCTCCACCCGGTTGTGTTGGCGCCCGGGAACCGGAGCAACATCCGGGCACCCAATCCCCTCCGTGTAGACCACCCGTCGTTCCCCCCTCCGGTGCGGTGGGGCGCCGTCCGTGAGGAACCCGGCGCGTGGCCTTTAAGCCACCCCCACCCAGTGAGGGGCCCGGGGCCTCGGTGGCATTGCCCCGGGCCCCGTCCGCAACCCGGGGGGGTTGACCACGGATTAGCCCTTTGATTCCCCGACGGGTTTACCGTGGATTCCACCCGGTTTGTGCGGATAAGGCCCGGGAAACACCGGGCCAAACCCGGCTACACCCCCCGTTGACCCGGCCGTCGTTTCCCCCCCGGGCGGTCCCCTCCTAGGGGACCACCGGAGCGTGCGGGCATTTGAACCCACCCTTCCCGGTGTGAGGCGCCCAAGATTGGCGGTAGTCCCGGAGGCCCGGCCCCCTTCGTGGGGCGAAGGCAACCCGGAAAGGGGTTGGTCTTCCCATCCGAAAATTATACCGGGGGTCCTATGCTAGGGCCCGTCGTAAAAACCGGGTTTTACCCGGATTTAATTATTCCCCGGACTTTCCGTGACTCTACTTTGTCCCGGGCCCGCTGGGCCAACCAAACCCTCTTGGACGCCACCCCCCCGGTTGGGGCCCGGCCGCTGGGGCAACACCCCCGGACCCGCCCAACCTTGGCTTTGCCCGGCTGCCCTTTGCTTTGCGGGCGGGAGCCGGGGGCCTCTCCACCCGGTTGTGTTGGTCCCCATAGAAATAGAAATCCGGCCATACAAGTCCCCTCTGTAACCCGGGCGTCCGTTTTTCCCCCCTCCGGTGCGGCGGCCCGTCCGTGAGGCAACCCGGAGCGTGCGCCTCTTGGACATCCCACACCGCATGTATGAGGGCGGTGCCCTCGGTGGCATTCTACCCCCGGGGCCCCGTCCGCTAACCGGCGGTTGACCACGGAATCTAGCCTTTGACTTCCAGACGGGTTTGACGGTGGCCTCTCCACCGGTTGTGTGTTCGCCCAAGGGACACCGGGAGCAACATCGGGCCCCCGGCATCCCTCCTGTAGGGCCGTCCTTTCCCCCCTCCGGTGCGGGTGGCGCCGTCCGTGAGGGGCCCGGAGGCGCGTCGGGCATTTGCCCCCACACCCCGGATTGGGGGCCGCCTCGCCTTTGGGGATCTCCCCGGGCCGCGGCCCACCCGGCGTGGGCGAGAATCGCTGAATTTGGAACTTTACCAAAATTTAAAATTCCCCGGTTTGCATATTGGCCCGGAAAAATCAGAAACCGCTCCATTTAATTTTGCAGCCCCGTTTCCCCCTCCCGTGCCGCCCGTCCGTGAGGGCCACACCGGAGACCCGTGGCCTTTGGACGCCACCCAACCACCCGCTTTGAGGGCCCCTGCCGTGGGGCATTGCCCCCGAGCCCGTCCGCCAACCTGGGGAAGGTTGTACTTTCAACGGGATTTATGGGTTACCCGGTTTGGGTAGCCCCCGGGAAACTTTGGAAAATCGGCTCCGGATTTTAACCGCCGTCCGTTTCCCCCTCCTCCGGCCCCGTCCGTGAGGGGCAACCCGGAGCCCGTGCGCCTCGGACATGCCCCACCACCCCCGCATGTGGGGGCGGTCGGGCTCCGGTGGCATTCTACCCCGGGGCCCCGTCCCTAACCCCGGTTGACCCGGATCTAGCCCCTTTGCTTTAGGGCGGGTTTGACCGTGGCCTCTCCACCGGTTGTGGTTCGGCCCTGGACACCGGGACAACATCGGGCCAAACCCGGAATCCCTCGTGACCCGGCCGTCCGTTTCCCCCTCCGGTGCGGCGGGGGCCGTCCGTGAGGCACCCAGGCAGCGTCCTTTGCCCCCACCACCCGGCTTGTAGGGCGCCCCTTTGGCTTACTCCCCGGGCCCCGCCCCTCTGGGCGGACAATCGGCTGAAAGGTTGAATACTTCTCCACCTTTGTTAATGGCCATAGCAAGCCCCGGAAAAACCGATTTTATCCCTCCGGTTTTAAAAACCCGCTCGTTTCCCCTCCTCGGCCCCGTCCGTGAGGCCACACCAGCCCGTCGCCCTTTAACCCCACACCCCCAGTATGAGGGCCCGATCCGGTGTGGCCTCCCGGGCCCGTCCCAAAACAAAGTTTGACCACGGAATTTGATTTCGCGGTTTGACTGGGCCTCTACCGGTTTTTGGCGCTCGGAAATTTAAAATCCGGGCCGTCCCCAAGCGTCCCCTCGTGTGCCCGGCGTCCGTTTCCCCCCCGGGCGGGCGGGCCTCCGGGGGAACCCATGGCCCCACACCAACCCCCCATGTGGGGGCCCGCGCTCGGTGGCATTACCCCAGGGGCCCCGTCCCCTAACCCGGGGTTGACCACGAATCTAGCCCTTTGACTTCAGGGGGTTTGACGGTGGCCTCTCCACCGGTTGTGTTATTGGCGGACACCGGGCCATCCGGGCCCCCCAATCCCTCCGGTAGACCCCCGTCGTTTCCCCCCCGGTCGGGCGGCGCCGTCCGTGAGGCAACCGGGCGTGGGCTTTCCCCCACAACACTTCAAGTATGGGCCGCCTCGGATTTGGCGGGGCCCGGCCCGACCCGGCGGTTGAACGAGAATCGCGTGGGGGTTTGGTACTTCTCCACCGTTTGAAAATTCCCCGGGGAGCAATGGCCCCCCAGTAAAAACTCCGTTTTATCGGGCGCCCGGTTTTAATAAACAGCAGCTCGTTTCCAACGCACACCTTCGCCGGGCCGTCCGTGGGGAACGGAGCCCGGCGCCTCTTCGGAAGCCAAACCCCCGCGTGAGGGGATACTCTCTGGATGTACCCCGGGCCCGTCCGCCTAAAACCCTGGCGTTTACCCGGTCTATTTATTTCGGCGGTTTGACGGTCCTCTCCCCCGGTTGTGAAGGCACCCGAGAACCTTTGGGCCTCCGGGCTCCCCAAACCCCCGGGTGACCCCGCGTCGTTTCCCCCCCGGCCGTCCGCCTCCGTAGGGCGAACCACGGTCGCCTCTTGGACTGCCCCACACCACCCTGCATTTGAGGGGGGCGGCCTTTCGGTGGACCCCGGGCCCCGTCCCCCTCCCGGCGGTTGACCACGGAACTGCCCTTTGACTTTACACGGGCTTTGACGGTGGCCTCTCCCCGGTTGGCATTTAAAGGGCCCCGGGGCAACTCGGGACCCAAACACCACTCCACCCGGGTGCGTTCCCCCCCGGGGTGGCCCGCCGGAGGGGCACCAGGGCCCCGTGGGGCATTTTCCCCCACCCCCCGGACAGGAGGCCGCCTCGCCCAAAATTTGGCGGTATACGGCCCGGAGGCCGCCACGGTCGTGAAGCAGCGAAGAGCAATCGCGTGGGGAAGTGTTGAATACTTCTCCATCACGAAAAAATGAAAAATTACCGCCGGTCCTATAGCATATGGCCCGTCATGTAAAAACCCGGGATTTTATCGCTCCGGTATTTAATAATATTCCGCGCCGTTTCCGAGCGTCTACTACCGTGTCATGCGTCCGTGAGGGCCACCCGGGCCCGTGCGCCTCTTGGACATGCCACCACACCCCGCATGGGGCCCGATCCGCTCGGGCTACCCCGGACCCGTCCGCCCCCCTTTGGCGTTTGACCACGGATCTAGCCCTTTGACTTTCCGGGCGGGATTTGACGGTGGGTCTCCACCGGTTGTGGTCAGCCCCCGGAACACTTTGGAGCAACATCCGGGCGGTCCAGCAAATCCCCTCGTGTAGACCCGGCGTGTTTCCCCCCTCCGTGCGGCGGCCCGTCCGTGAGGCGAACCCGAGCGTGCGCCCTTCGGACACCACCACCCCGCATGTGGGGCGGTCCCTCCTGGCATTTACCCGGGCCCCGTCCGCGTAACCACCGGTTGACCACAGTTTGACTTTCAGGCGGGCTTTGACGGTGGACCTCTCCACCGTTGTGTCGTTCGGCCCAGGACACCGGGAGCAACATCCGGGCCAAACCCAGCTACATCCACCGTGTGAGACCCGCGTCCATTTCCCCCTCCGGTGCGGCGCGCCGTCCGTGAGGGGGCCACCGGAGGCGTGCGGGCATTTAACCGCCACAACACTTCCGGACTTGTGAGAGCCGCCTCGCAAGATTTGGCGTATGACTGGCCCGGAGCCCGGCCACGGTCGTGAAGCGAAGAGCAATCGCGTAGGAAGTGTTGAGATACTTCTCCATCACGAAAATTATGAAAAATTACCGCCGGTCCTATAGCATATGTGCCCACGTCATGTAAAAACGCATGATTTTATCGCGCTCCGGTATTTAATAATATTCCGCAGCATCGTTTCGGAGCGTCTACTACCGTGTCCGCCGTCCGTGAGGCCACACCGGAGACCGTCGCCTCTTCGGACATGCCACCACCCGCATGTATGGGGCCGATGCAGCGCTCGGTGGCATCTACCCCGGACCCGTCCGCCTAACCTGTAGCGTTTGACCACGGATCTAGCCTTTGACTTTGCAGACGGGATTTGACGGTGGGCCTCTCCACCGGTTGTGTTAGGTCAGCCCGAACACTTTGGAGCAACATCCGGGCGGTCCCGCAAGATCCCCTCGTGTAGACCGCGCGTCCGTTTCCCCCCTCCGGTGCGGCGGCGGCCCGTCCGTGAGGCGAACCCGAGCGCGTGCGCCTCTTCGGACATGCCACCACACCACTGCATGTATGAGGGCGGTCGGCGCTCGGTGGCATTACTACCCCAGGGCCCCGTCTCGCTAACCACGGGCGGTTGACCACGAGATCTAGCCTGACTTCAGACGGGCTTTGACGGTGGACCTCTCCACCGGTTGTGTCGATTGGCCCGCCAGGGACACCGGGAGCAACATCCGGGCCAAACCACAGCTACATCCACTCCGTGTGACCCGGCGCGTCGTTTCCCCCTCCGGTGCGGCGGCTGCCGTCCGTGAGGGCACCAGGCAGCGTGCGGGCATTTGAACCGCCACAACACTTCCGGACTTGTGAGAGGCCGCCTCGCAAGATTTGGGTATACTGGCCCCGGAGCCGCCGCGCATCGTGAAGCGCGAAGACAATCGCGTGAGGAAGTGTTGGATACTTCTCCATCACGAAAATTATGAAAAATTACCCGGTCCTTAGCATATGTGCCCCGTCATGTAAAAACTCGCGATTTTATCGCGCTCCGGTATTTAATAATATTCCGCAGCTCGTTTCGCGAGCGTCTACTACCGTGTATCGCCCGTCGTGAGGCCACACCCGGAGACCGTGCGCCTCTTGGACATCCACCACCACCCGCATGTATGAGGGCCGATGCACGCTCGGTGGCATTGCTACCCCAGGACCCCGTCCGCCTAACCTGTAGCGTTTGACCACGGATCTAGCCCTTTGACTTTGCGGACGGGATTTGACGGTGGGCCTCTCCACCGGTTGTGTTAGGTCAGCCCATAGAACACTTTGGAGCAACATCCGGGCGGTCCCGCAAGATCCCCTCCGTGTAGACCCGCGCGTCCGTTTCCCCCCTCGGTGCGGCGTGGCGCGTCCGTGAGGCGAACCGAGCGCGTGCGCCTCTTCGGACATGCCACCACACCACCTGCATGTATGAGGGGCGGTCGGCCTCGGTGGCATACTACCCCAGGGCCCGTCCGCCTAACCACAGGCGGTTGACCACGAGATCTAGCCTTTGACTTCCAGGACGGGCTTTGACGGTGGACCTCTCCACCGGTTGTGTGATTCGGCCCATGGGACACCGGGAGCAACATCCGGGCCAAACCCAGCTACATCCACTCCGTGTAGACCCGGCGTCGTTTCCCCCCTCCGGTGCGGGGGCGCGCGTCCGTGAGGGGCCACCGGAGGCAGCGTGCGGGCATTTGCAACGCCACAACACTTCCGGACTTGTAGAGGCCGCCTCGCAAGATTTGGCGGTATGCTGGCCCGGAGCCGCCCGGCCGGTCGTGAAGGCGAAGAGCAATCCAGCGTGAGGAAGTGTTGAGATACTTCTCCATCACGAAAATTATGAAAAATTACCCGGTCCTATAGCATATGTGCCGCGTCATGTAAAAACTCATGATTTTATCGCGCTCCGGTATTTAATAATATTCCGCGCATCGTTTCGCGAGCGTCTACTACCGTGTCATCGCCCGTCCGTGAGGGCCACACCGGAGACCGTGCGCCTCTTGGACATGCCACCACCACCCGCATATGAGGCCCGATCACGGCCTCGGTGGCATTGCTACCCCAGGGCCCCGTCCGCCTAACCTGTAGCGTTTGACCACGGATCTAGCCCTTTGACTTTACGGCGGATTTGACGGTGGGCCTCTCCACCGGTTGTGTAGGTCAGCCCATAGAACACTTTGGAGCAACATCCGGGCGGTCCAAGCAGATCCCCTCGTGTAGACCCGGCGTCCGTTTCCCCCTCCGGTGCGGCTGGCCGCGCGTCCGTGAGGCGAACCCGGAGCGCGTGCGCCTCTTCGGACATGCCACCACACCACCTGCATGTATGAGGCGGTCGGCGCTCGGTGGCATACTGCCCCGAGGCCCGTCCGCCCTAACCACAGGCGGTTGACCACGAATCTAGCCCTTTGACTTCCGGACGGGCTTTGACGGTGGACCTCTCCACCGGTTGTGTCAGTTTGGCCCATAGGGACACCGGGACCAACATCGGGCCAAACCCGCTACATCCACTCCGTGTAGACCCGGCGTCGTTTCCCCCTCCGGTGCGGTGGCGCCGTCCGTGAGGGGCACCGAGGCGCTGGGGCATTTGCAACGCCACAACACTTCCGGACTTGTGAGAGCCGCCTCGCAAGATTTGGCGGTATGCAAGCCCGGAGCGCCGGCCCGGTCGTGAACGCGAAGAGCAATCGCGTAGAGGAAGTGTTGAATACTTCTCCATCACGAAAAATTATGAAAAATTACCATCGGTCCTATAGCATATGTGCCCACGTCATGTAAAAACTCATGATTTTATCGCGCTCCGGTATTTAATAATATTCACGCGCTCGTTTCGTGAGCGTCTACTACGTGTCGCCGCCGTCCGTGAGGGCCACACCGGAGACGCGCGCCTCTTGGACATGCCACCACCACCCGCATGTATGAGGCCGATGCACGCTCGGTGGCATTGCTACCCCGGGACCCGTCCGCCTAACCTGTGGCGTTTGACCACGGATCTAGCCCTTTGACTTTGCAGACGGGATTTGACGGTGGGCCTCTCCACCCGGTTGTGTTAGGTCAGCCCAAGGAACTTTGGAGCAACATCCGGGGTCCACAAGATCCCCTCCGTGTAGACCCGGCGTCCGTTTCCCCCTCCGGTCTGGGGCCGGGGC
>JAHIAM010012470.1:0-18020 GCA_021605205.1 Aegilops longissima
CCCCGGAAGGGATTGGTCTCAACTTTGCGTTCGCTTCAACATAACCTCGGCCAAAGATGGCGGTTGAGGCAGATTTACATTCCTGGATGCATGGCTTCTCCCTGCTCGCGGTAGCAGGATTATTCGCGGTGTTGACCATCCTAGGAAACAAAACAACGGTTTAAACCGGGATGGCAGAATTTAGTATGGAAGTCACGGAATGTAATGGATAACCGGAATACTGAGATGTTCATCTGTGTGACATGGTAATATAAAAACTGCCATATATATACCAGCGGTCATACACACCATTCATAGTTTAGTACAAGACCGGCGGATTACAACTATAGGGAAAGGCGTTACATCTCATGGAAGCATTCCAAACTCCTATACATTATTTTTCTACACTTCCGGAATGATACACACTAAGTCATATTCCACAAGAGTGCGCGGGGCGGTGGAAATACAACTATTACAATACTAGAATACTACTACTTTCGAGGCAGCTCCGTAGTAGTCCTCATAGAAGTCACCACCCAAACACAGAAGTGGAACATGATCATCAGGAACCAGAGCGATCCTGTGGAGCTTGCGGACCATCTGGACTTCCGGATGTGGTGGTGGTCCAACAAGCGGCGGGGAGCGAGGTCCACGAGGAGGTGATGCCTCCCACCTCACGCCACTCCATAACAGTGCAGCGAGCCAGCCATACGAAGTACAAGTCCCTCATGTCCATGTATCCGACTTGCGGCAGTGTAAAACGAGTCGAGTGTGCCATGATCAGAGCGGGCATTAAAGAGCTCCATATGCAAAGCTCGGTTTTCCGCGGTCTTGTCCTCAACATCTACATGTGGTAGTGCGAAGAAGTGAGTCCTCATGGGATGCATCGCTGTACATACCTGAAGGTAACCATCGCCCGGGGAGGATGTGGCATGTAGCGGAAATCGGTGTTGCACATCAAGCGCCAGTGCAGCTCGAATAATTGTCATCATTGAATAGGCTGCATCTTGCGGACATTCCAATAGTGATCCCAAGTCCATAAGAACAGTGGGCGGTTCAGTAGCTCCGGGATAAGATGGATAAATCCAGACCGTGCACTGATATTGGCTTTGATTAAAATCCCTAAACTGCTCCTCGGCGGTATATTGAGGATACCATGGTAACGGTCTCGACCATCACCGGACCAACATTGCCGTGTGACCACACACACAAATACACGCAGGTCAGACCGAACCACTTGGTTACGGGGACGGGTGGCCATCTGAAAGCACCACCACAATGCAAAGACATTAGAATTTCTAAGGAAATCGGGCAGCATAACATACGCAAATGCTCAAAACAGATTTGAGACATTCAAAATCAGATTACAAAACCACTCAACAACATCATATCAGGTTCTGGTTCAAGCTGATAGCATACTAAAAAGTAGTAGAAACTGAGCTGAGGATGTAACCAACAATCCTATAAGTTACTACGGATTAGTAACAGCGTGAACACGATAGAGAGAAGAGGCCTAGTCCTATATCCCACGTGAGAATGAGAAGGATGACTTAGATCGGAGGGCATAAGGTAAAGGAGTAAAAAGAGCCTACGTTTCCTCCCACAATCAATTCCCCTACATATAACTAAAGCATTTCTAGACTCAACATCGACCGGTTTGGCTTAAGCGAACCTCACGAGGCAGCCTGCTCTGATGCCAGCGCTGTCGGGACCCGATTCAAGTCACATCGACCTAGTCGGTAACACCTCATATCACTTTGCGGCCTCACTCATGGTATTCCCACAGGTGTCGCCTTACCATGGCCGGGACCGTTTGCGCCTTTTGGCTCCGTATATGATAGTGTAGCTAGCATCCACATGACAAAGAACCGGGCTAACATGGCTGGTCGTGAACCAAGCGGCGCTAACCTATGGGGACGTACGCATACATGATCACATCGAGCATGTCGGTCATCAGCGTATGAATTCGGGTTGTAGCTGAGGCTAACAAGACTCCGGTATCCCGAGCTGTAGAGCTAGGCAGGACTCGAATATCACCGCGTGACATTTCCCGAAGGACAGACATAGGAGCGAAGTGAAACACATGCGGCCAGTCAAGTGTCCAAGCGGTAGTGTTGGGCTAGCGAGGACTCCAGTGAACCGGGCTGTAGCGGACTACTATAAACTCGAAGCACGAGACTACATTTCCCCATATGAGAGGCTGCCAGGATAAACAACTAGTTTGTCGGATCCCACTCATACCAAGCATTTCAATCATACACATAATATGCCCGATATAGTACATACAACAAGGCATCACAACAAAACTCTACAACTCAAAGTACTTTATTTAAGAGGCTCGAGGAGCCATACACTGCTATATCCATACAGGTAGGGGTCACATGACCCAACACTCAAGTCATACAAACATACAAGCACATGCGGAAGCAAACTAGTCTGATCAGGACTCTAGAAAAAGAAAACATGAAGCCCTTCTATCTATAGTGGCCCTTCACAAGCCTTGGATCACTCACACAGGTGGCTAGTTCACTCGTCGATGTCAAGGTCTACATAAAACCCATCGGAGGGGCAGTTTGTCGTCTGAAAAACATTAATTAAGCAACCATAGTATGGAGGTACTCGGCAATAAGTCTTACACAGAATCCTATCATACATGCACATTCTCAAGAAGGTGGTGGAGTTATTTCTGCAAGCCAGCTTTGACTCTTGGCTAAGCTATCCTCGTGACACCACTTGAAAAGCATTTATATCTTGCACAGTCCACTAATCACCATCACAATACTCCACATTGGATCTCTCGTCACCCACAGAGAGGCCATCATGATACTCACACTATCTTGAGGCTTTTAGTAGTATCTATTTACTTGTCTATGAACTAGTATAGGTAACAGAAGTCCTTCTCCGTGGACACAGCTATTGAATAGATCATATTAAACCCTGCGGGGTGTACCTCTTCACACACGCTCTCACTACTTACCGCCGTTTACGACATGTACTCGGAAACCTTCAAGCGGAAGCAAACGTGGAGTGTCGTACACAGCCTACCTAAACACTCAAGTCCCTAGTCCGGTTTATCGCCTATTCGGGTTCCATCATGAAGTCCGGCGGGTTTCCCATACAGCCCGAGCGATGTGTGCAGGGTTCCGAGATACCAAGCAGGCAATCGGTGCCGAACCCGCGTACCTACAACACAAGCCACCCCTAAGGTCAGCGTTGCGTGCGCCTGACATACTACAAACACGAGAAACTACTTGCAACTCGGACTGAGAACAAGGGTGGTTAAAAGCCGAGAGGGTCCATTGGTTTGATCCCAATGCGTGGTAATGCTTGTTTCATGGATCACAAACACAGATCTCAGTTCTTAGGGCGGCTTCAATGAAACAACCCACCATGTACTCTACATGGCCTCTCATCGATACCTTTACCAAAAGCGTGTTCAACACTTTCACTCTCGAACCGACACAACCTTTCACTCCAGTTCATCATCCCGATGAGCGGACTGACACAACTCTAAGCATAGCAAGCATAGCATGGTAGGAATCACAACATGGCTCAATCAACTCCTACACATACTAGTGGGTTTCATCTAATTCTTGTGGCAATGACGGAGTCATGCAAAGGAAGTGGGTTCAACTACGCTGCACACTACAGCAGTTTGAATCGCGTTGTCTTAATGCGATAAAGCAAGAGGCGAAGCGAGAACATGGGTTTGTATCGGAATGATCAATGGGTTGCTTGCACTGATGGAGTGGTGGTAGGATCTTGCCCTTGGAGCGGATATTAGGGATTATCCTCGGAATGAGAACCTATCATGAAAGACATACTAGAAATAAACACATGGCAATATGCAACAATATGATGCATGCTATGACATGGCAATATGGATGTGTGTTGGCCTAATGCAAGCTGAAACAAAAAGGGATGAACTCACTTGAATCAAAGATTCAAATGCTAGCTCATTTAAATTAACCCTAAAGGTGTAATATCTTATTCTGCTTAAACAGCAAGGTTAAATTGTTTTATCATGCATGAAACCTGTACCAATGGATAGAATGGATTTTTCTGATCATTTTTCATATATACATCTTTGCATTTGGATTCTGATTAATAGTTATGAATTTTGAAGTTTGAACTATATTACGGAATTTCCTGTAATAGAATAAATCCATAATTAATTTATTGCATCGGCAATGCGTCGGGGATGATGTCATAGTCAGCGGAGCGTCCAGGTCAAACCTGACTTGTGGGTCGAGGTGTCGGCATAATTAGTTTAGCTAAAATTTAATTAAAATTAAACCTAATTAGTTAACGGGGCTAGGCCCACATCATTGACTCATCGAGTCAACGAGGCCCAAGTGGTCGAAAGTCAACGTCGGCTACACCAGCGTTTAGCACTTGGCGAAGCGACTTCGGCGGTGGAAGTGGATTTAGTCATTCCGGCGACCAAGCAGGCGGGAAAGGCATCTAGGTGGTAGGGGTGAGTCGCGACTCTTGGTGGAGTTAGTGGAGCTAAAAGCGGCGGAATCGGCCTGGCGGCTTGACCTAAGCGGCCGCGTAAATTCGTTAAGAGTAAATCGAGCTAGGGTGTGCGGTGAGAGTGCGGAGGGGTATGGTTAGACCCTCGCGGGGTGGTGAGTCGATGGACACGAAGGTGGCGGAGGATGACCGAAGCACGCGTCGGCTGACGAGACTCAGTGGCGGTGAAGTCTGGTGATCTCCATGCGGTTGCTACAGCTCGGGAAGCGAGAGGAAGGAAGGGGGTAGATGGGCTCACGGGCCTTTCGGAGAAAGTCTCGTTGAGGTCGGGGCGGGCCGAAGCGGCAGCAGCGTTGAAGGGATCTCCGGCGACAGCCAGCGACTCAGGCGAGGTTGGTGTAGTGGCCTCGGGCTACTCGAGAAGCCTGCAGCCTTCAGCTAGCTTCGGCGTATGGGGAAGCCGGAGCTACTAGGCCACAGTGGGGAGGAGCACCAGACGGTGGGGCGCGTCTCTGGCGATGGTGCGGCGGTGGTGGCGTCGGCCATGGTGGGAAGCCTTGAGAGCCGAGGCCGGGAGGAGAGGAGATGTCGAGGTTCGGAGGAGAGGGGAAGCGATCGCGTCGGCAGCTCGAAGAGGAAGCCGGAAGGCGTCTGGCGCTGGCGTACATCTGTGCTTTCGCCGCCGAGCACCTGCCTGCCTGCACTGCCGAGCCAAGCGACTTTCATTGGCCAGCGACTTTCTTTGGGCAGGCAGTGGGCAGTTAAGAGCGCCAGGTAAGTAATTCCTTTCATTTTCTTTTTCTATTTTTCTGCAACTTGGTGGAGTTTTTAAAAATACTAAAACAGCTTCAAAAATCACCAAACTGCTCCTGGTCCATAGTTGCATTATTTCCAACATGAAACATTTTGGTTTGGGAATATTTGGGCATTTAAAATATTTTATATAATTTTAAATGCCCAAACTCAAATACTTATGATTTAATTCAAAGACCTTAGGATGACCTAGAAAATGGTGCACCACTTTTGGCAGGAGGCTACGGACCAAGGCAAAGGTGATGAGCATTTTGAAAGGGCATTCGAGTTCATTGAAAATAATTTTAGTAAACCTAGTTGGATTAAAAGGGGTTACAGGGTTTCTGTCCTTCCCCATTTCAAATTCAAATGAAATTTAAACATGATGCACACACTAATGCATGGACTAGCTAGGATGTGACACATAGAGAACAATATGAAAAAGTAATGCTATACTACATGCATATATGGCTGGTGGAAGCTCTATGGTTACGATTTTGCATAAAGCTAATTTTCCCTACGCAAGGAATAAACTTTGTTTAACTATCATGGTGGTTGTTAAACATTGAGAATGATTTGACAACATTCTCAATCCTATTAAACATCATCATTAAAAACCCAACAATATTAATTAAAGTAACATGATGAGATTCACATGATAATCCAAGTACTAGATACTCAAGATGTCCATAACCGGGGACCACGGCTAACCATGATTAGTTTGTTACACTGCAGAGGTTGTGCACTTTTCCCGACAAGACTCGATTTCCTCCGTTTGATTTCTCGCACTACATGATGTTTGAAAGCGGATGGCCGAGACATAGTCTTTCGAGCGCTAGCACCTTACGAGCAGGTAGGCCGTACCAACCTACATCCCCTACATCGCTAGTCTACCCTGTGAGAGTTAGCATGACTTATCAACTATGCTAGAGCCCATAGTAGCTTTTGGCTGCACGGAAGTTTCTAGCATGAATAATCCACATGATCCCTTTGAGCACAGGTGGCGGTCCAAAAAGCAGGCAATCCACGGAATACCGGTACCTCAATCCACCCAGGATGTGTGTTAAAGTTGCCACCTTAAATAAACCATTAATTAAAATCTCACATACATCATGGATACACTCACCCAATCCATGTCTACTAGCATAGCATGGCAATAATAAGCAAGCGTAGAAGTAACTCCCAAAGGTTTGATAATAAAGCAGGTAATAGGTACTACCTCAACTACTTCCCAAAACCACACAATTTAATTAGATACTAGTCATGCAATGTTTGAGGATTGATCTAATGCATAAAACTGGGTATGAAAGGAATATGATCAAAGTGTTACTTGCCTTTGCTTGATGATCCATGAAACCTAGAATTCAAAGTACCAAGCGGGCGCACTCCAGGTACTCTATACATGCAAACAAACAAGCACACAATAAGTACTCATATAATGCATAGGTAAAAATCAAAATAAAAGATCTAACCAGAAAGTTTAACTTAAGAACTCCGGTTTGCAAAAGAATCAAATCAAACAAAGCAACGAAAGTCAAACTACGAAGAAACATGCTTCATTTTACTAATCTAGACGTAAGTCCAATTTTACAGTACCAAAATTTGTTTGAGTTGATTATTGGAAAGAGGGTTTTGAGGCGAAACTCTAGGCGCTTGATATGCTTGATTACGATAAGCAAGCGAAAAGTTATAATAGATCGAAAATCGGATCAGAAATCGCGATCGGAAAAATCGCATGGAATAAATCCGAGAAAAGAAAATGATGAACAAATTATGAGCGTTAGTTATCTGGATCTAAGCGATGAACACGTTCATTAAAAGCGAGCAGATAAGTGACGGCTCGCTAATTAAACTAAACCGAAAAAAACCGATCTATTAAAAAAGCGAATCTAGGTTTTTACGAAAAAAACCAAAGTGGTTTTCTTTAAAATGGTCGGCCGTGGCTCAGGCGATACCTCGTGAGTACTCCGGTAGCGAGGCGGTAGCCAGCACTTCGTGGCGGGGTGAGGCTGACTTCGGCGTGGCGTGAGCCCAGCTGTATGGCTGGCAGTGAAATGCTGACAGCGAGGTTAGTGAGCTCGGGCTCAAGGCGGTGGTGGCGATTTACATAGAAGTGGCTGGCTTGGCGAGGCGGGAGGCGGAGACCATCGCGGACTCGGGCGGTCGCGGCTATGCTCGGGACTCCGGTCCCAAGCAGGTCTGAGGCAGGCAATGGCCAGGCAGGCCTAGCTTGAACCTTCCGGCCCAGTCGAGTCTTGAGTGCGTTTTTAAACAATTCCGCCGAGACTTAGAAAAAATTCTAGAAAAATAAATGAAAATCTAAAAATGCCAAAACAAATTTTCACCGTCTAATTAAAATATTTAGAGCGAGGTGAACATTTTCTTAGCCCTAAAATGCAGATTTGAAAACATGCAATTTTCCTAAATTCAAATAAAATAGCGAAAAACTCCAAATAAAAATCTTATTTGATTTTTATTAAATCTTCAATATTTCTTTATTTTTGGGAAAGTCATTTTCCCTCTCTCATATTTGACAATAGAAATAATTAAAGATAAAATAAATAAAATCAAATGATCCTATTTTCAAAATTTGAAAACTCAAATATGAAAATAATGAAATCTCAACTCTCTCCATGGGTCCTTGAGTTGCGTGAAATGTCTAGAGATCGAGCCAAATGCAACAAAAATATGCTATGCAATTTATGATCTATGTATAACATTCCAAATTAAAAATTTGGGATGTTACGATTCTTAGTGCTCTCTCGATGACTTTCAGAGCGTCGGTTGTCTTTGCTTTGCTCCATGTCCCTGGCGGGCGCAAATCGGCGTCGCTGCTCCTCCAGCTAAGCGGTGGCTCTCAACAACTCCTCCTCCTCACGAGGCGATCGCGCTCAACAAGTCCTCGATCTTAGCATTTCCATCTAAAGGCAGATAGAATGCCTCCTCCCTCCATCGGCTTGGGTGAAAAACCAAACACTATTTTTGGCGGTGGACTGCCTCCCGGCCTACGCCTATCGTGAAAGCGAGTGAGGGAGTTCGGACTAGGGGTGTCGGATAGCGAACTATCATCATCGGCGGACTCCAATACTATGAAGATAGAAGATTGAAGACTTAGTCCCGTGTCGGATGGGACTTTCCTTGGCGTGGAAGGCAAGCTTGGCGATGCGGATATGTAGATCTCCTACCATTGTAACCGACTACTGTGTAACCTAACCCTATCCGGTGTCTATATAAACGGAGGGTTTTAGTCCGTGGGGCGAACAACAATCATACCATAGGCTAGCTTCTAGGGTTTAGCCTCTTTGATCGTGGTAGATCTACTCTAACACACATCATCAATATTAATCTAGCGGGGCGTGAGGTTTTACCTCCATCAGAGGCCCGAACACAGGTAAAACATCGTGTCCCTTGTCTCCTGTTACCATCCGCCTAGACGCCTTTATTCGGGACCCCCTACCGAGATCCGCGGTTTGACACCGACATTGGTGCTTTCATTGAGAGTTCCTGCGTATGTCGTGCGCGTCGAATGGGATGCCTCATCTCGTCTTTAGAGGCGATACTATCGCTCAAAGGCCTTGGCGGCGGCGAGACTCTTGACTGAGTGGTTTTCTTATGACCGCTTGATCCGGCTGCCATGCGACGATGACCTCTTCGAGTCATCGAAACCAATCTCGAGGTTAGTTGGAACTTGCCGAGCAGTTAGATCGATCGAGCTCTCCTCCATAAATGAGCTCTTAGATCGCGCCGCTGCTACAGGAGTCGCCACGAGACTACGACCGGATCGGGCCTAAAACCGATCTGAGAGATCAACTCTCCCGGCTACCCATCATGTTCTTGTGATAGAGCAGCAATGCGGCGATTCTTCTTGTATCTTAAAGACTAGTTGCGTCCGGTTCGATCCCTCCATGCGGTTCCCTTGGAGGAGGGGCCATGTCGACCAAGCCACGAACCTAAAAGTCGGTAGCGGGTTGGACTCATTGGATAACACTCAAAAATCCAAACTTCCAAGTTGGAAACTTCTCGGCCCTTGAGTCCTGAATTGGACAGGAGTTCGGATCTAGTTCCACCCGCCCACCCAAACATTAGCGATCTCTCTTGAATTCGGCAGAGCCGCTTTGAAACGAGTACATCATTCTTGGGCGAGATTCCTCTGGGTTATGAACAGGATAAAGGACTGCCGAGAGGAGGGCGCAATCCCAATTTTCTGCAATAATTGCGCGGACAAGGGAATCCTAAGCGCCATAAGTGCGTCGCGAAATTACACGCTTTCTTGACTTAGCGACCATAGTACAAAAGAAATCTTTGTGTGATGGAAGCGCTTGGAAAACTGAAAGTAAATTTTGGGATAATCCGGCCCGGATACATCCTAGTCGAGGAACAAAAGGGTGCATCATTATCAACAAGCACCGGGTTGAATACTAAACAACAAAACCCCTAAAGGGTGCAGGAACGTCTTGGAGGGTTGGCTCAGCACGGACCTTGCAAAATCCACAGCCGCAGGAGCCACTCCAACACAACCTTGAGCGTGTTGGATACTCACGGCAGTGGCCAAAAGTGGCGTGAAGCTTTTTAGCCCAGGCGACCAACCCAGTCTGATCACGGTATTAATGATCTCGAGACTTTCGCATCAAATAACATGCGGAATCGAACAATCCATAACCTCGCGAAGTCTACCAAGTAGCAACAACAAATCCATGGAGGCGACACGGCTATCACCTTCAAGCGCCCGCGCGAACCTAAATTCGAACAGCTAGAGCACCGGCCGCATTGGTCCTTAGTCCGATAGTAGATGGTTTCGTCTTACTAGGTACTCATGGATGGTGGCAGCCGGTTAAACCTCATCTATGAGAAACCCTTCAAAAAATGGAAATTGACTGGGCCGCATTGGCGGCGGCACAACCTTCGGAGGATAATCCCTAGTCGAGAAATGCAGCTCGCGGGAAAAATCACACTAGATGTAGTGTTGGCTCCTTACGGGACAATTCTGGTCCGAGGAGAGTCACGTTTCAAGTGGCCCCGATTGACAGCGGATATCACGCTTTCTTAGGGCGAGAGGCATTACGCAATCTTCAAGCTATACCCCACTACGGGTACATGAAGCTCAAATCGGCGGACGATTGGGATAATCACTCTGCTTGATGATCCGGATACGGCACTCAGCGATGAAAATAAGACAGCCATGCGGCCCTAGAGGCATTAAAGAAGCCCTAGCGGCAGATGAACTAACTTACGCTGTGCTCCATGGTGGATGAGGGACGATGTGATACTCGATAAGAGGTCCAAATCCACCTCTTTTAAACCAAGCAGAGTGAGATAGTCAAATTTCAGGTCCATCCAGCGGACCCCACAGAGCCGCCTCCATTGGGGCACAATTAAGTCCCGATGTCGAGCGCTTTCTGAGAAATTCCTTGGAAAATTGGGACATTTTTGCAGCATCCTCGAGACATGCCGGGAATCCCACCTGAGCTGGCGAGCACAGACCTAAATATCCTAAAAAGTTCAAGCCCGATCAGAACAAGCTCTTGGCGATTTCCGAGCCCAAAAGGCGGGCAATGGGAGAAAGAGCTAGCCAAACTCTTAGAAGCAGTTCATCGGAGATATAAAGCATCCGGACTGGCTAGCCAATCTAGTAATGGTACCAAAAAGGACAAATCACTGGCGCCTGCTGGCATTACGATTTTAAAGACCTTAACAAGGCCTGTCAAGGACCCTTTCCCCTCCCTCGCATCGACCAAATCGCCGATGCTACGCGAGAACGCGATTCATTGTGCTTCCTCGGCGCATACTCCGGATACCATCAAATCAAGATGGCGGATGAAAGACCAGGCTCTATGGCATTCATTACTCCATATGGGCCATTACGCTTCAACACAATGCCCTTCCGGACTCAAAACGCCCGGCGCAACATATCGGCGCATGATTCAAACATATCGGCTACCGGATAGGCAAAAGCAGTAGAGGCATCGTGAGCGATGTGGTCGTCAAGACCAAACCGTCGGAACTCTAGTAGAAGACGAGGTGACATTCGACAACCTCGAGCATATGACATTAAGCTCAATCCGGAAAATCGTCTTGGCGTACAGCCCGGAAAGCTCTTAGGCTTCATCGTATCCGGTCGAGGAATTAAACAAACCGTAAAATCGAGCTCTGTCACAATTGGATATTCAAAGACCTCAATACAAAAACTAACGGATGCGTGGCGGCCTTAAGTCGCTTCATCTCCGTTTGGGAGAAAGGCTCGCCCTCTACCGCCTCCTCGATTGCAGAACATTCGAATGGACGGATGCTGCCACAACGGACTCGAAAAATAAAGGCCATACTAGCAACAAATCCGGTTACGGGGCGCCCAACCTGGGTGAGCCTATGTTATTATATATCGCAGCAACACATCAAGTTGTTAGCGGCGGTACTACGTCGTTGAGCGAAAGCAGAAGGGCACAAATTCCCTCTTCAAAAACGATTAATACGTATCCATTGTTCTAACTCCATGCAAATCCGGTACCCACATTATCAAAAAGATAAGCGTATCACGATGTTCATAGCATCCGGAAGCTGCGTCACTACTTTCAAGAGTGTTCAATAACGGTGGCCTCGAAGTAGCTCTCAGCGATATTATAAACAATCGCGGCTATGGCAGGCAGGATAGCAAAATGGGCTATCGAGCTCTTACCATTTGACATAACCTACAAACCACGGCGAGCTATAAAATCGCGGGTTACGGCGGACTTCATGGCGAATGACTGGCCGAACTCCCTAAAATGCAGTAGCATTACTCAACTGGATCATGCATTTGCCGGATCCAAAATGTTGGCTGGCTTGAGGCTGGCGTCGTAATCTGGCGTCCCCAGCAGGGAGACACAATCAATCGTACTTCAAATAATGTACATGGACTCCAACAACGCGGCCGAATCTGAGGCCCTCCTACATGGACTCCGGATGGCAATCTCCATGGGCATTCAACGCCTAGAGAGTGCGAGGGTTCAAACCTCGCAATAACCCAAGTAAATGGAGACTTGACGCCAAGATCCAAAAATGGCAGCTTACACTAGCGCCGTCCTAAAAATGTCATTTCGGTTTGAAGGACTAGAATTTCATCATGTAGCCGGGATAATAACCGGGCATCGGGGCGTGTTACTTCGCATTGGCGTGAAAGCAGACGCCGTCCTCTAACATCTTCCTGGAGCGGCTCTTTAAGCCATCCGTCTTATGGGAAGAGGAGTGCGGAAATAACAATCCGGAGCCGGCTGCATCACCTAACTCAGACCATTACGCACATCGTGACTCGGCCAATGAAATAACACCTTGACTCACGAAATAATGGCAGTCATTGCCCGTGGACAGAACCATTCTAGCCTACTTAATCGGCAGAACTTCCGAAGACCAAAATGAGGCCCGCTGCATATTCGGCGATCTAAAGCCTACAAGGTCCATGAGGAGAGCTTTATAAAAAACTGCAGGAGTCCTTCAAAGTGTATCTCCGAAGAGGAAGGCGAAATCTCTGGCTGAAATTCACGCCCGGACTCGTGAGCACCGCTGCAGCGGGCCCTTGTAGCAGGCCTTCCGTGCAGGATTTTATTGGCCGACAGCCAGGCGGATGCTGAGTTTAGTCCAGCGATCGTCGGTTGCCGACTCTTTGCTAATCGAGCCATATACCACCCACCGCCCTCAAACTATACACATTACACGGCCGTTTTGTGATGCAGGGGAGCGACATGGTTGGACCCCTTAAAGGGAACCCACAAGCACAAATACTTATTGGTCATGGTGGACAAATTCACCAAATGGATTGAGGCCAAAAGCGGTTAAAGCAGCAATCCGGACGGTGATAGACTTCATATCCGGGGTAGACACCGTTTGGTGTCCCCGTATCATCACTAACATCAGCCCACGAACTTCCCGCGGTCGGCGAGGTTAAACTCTGGTGCAAAAACATGGGCATTAAGCTCGATTAAACTTGATCTATCACCCCAAACTAACGGTCAAGTTGAGCGAGCAAATGGTCTAATCATGGCAGCATCAAACCGGAACTAGTCGCGGTCCCTCACGGAATCTAACACGCCTTTGGGTAGAGGCGCTCGACTCCGTACTACGGGGGCTGCGGACCCGCCAAACCGAACTACGGATTCACACCATTTTCATGGTATCTGGTAGAGAGAGTCTTGCCCTGCGATATAATTCATGACTCACCTCGTGTGCGCGTACGCGAAGAGAAGAAAGCCGAGCTAGATCGGCGGGACAGTCTGGGCGCCTTAGAGGAGGAGGCGGGGCGTGGCAAAGGCTACGTTCCGCATTTTATCGATGACGAGGCTCGAAGATATCAAGCAGAGAAATGCAGGCCAAAACTTACAATGTTGGCGAACTTGTTCTACGTCTGCGGACAAGAAAAAGGACAAACTCAAGCCCAAGTGGGAAGGTCCCTTCATCATCGACCAAGTCACGACGGCGTGAGGCGTGCCATCTATGTAACGCTTGTCCGGACAACCGACTCGAGCCGAACCCATGGGCAGCCCATGCTCCGAAGATTCGGCGCTACTTGCCCGGACTCGGGTTATCTCACTCCCAGTCCACTCCTTGTTTCTTCTGTCTCTCCTCCTCCTCCTTCTTCCCACTTTTTACCTTTTATTGGTTTGATTTGCGCTTTGTTCGCTTTTACTTGATGTGCCTGGCACTCATATATACAGGGGCTCCTTTGCGGCGAAGCTTATTCATCGGGCATCATGCCCAATACATGTGTCATACTTCCGCATGTACCTTTTATTCACCATTATATGCATCGATATGAGACTTAAGTTTTGGCCAAGCTGGGTTGCTGGCTCCTATGCTTACCCCTCGTTCCCGATTGTTGGCTAGGAGGTAAAGGAGCACCTCTGCGATTATTACTTTGGGTCAGCGGATGTGTACCTCGGTTGGGTGAAGCGAAAGCTAAGCGTTCTTAAGAGAATATTGATTCGGTGACTTGAAAGATGATTTATTACTTATTTATCGCCCCGGATGCTTTTACGCTATTTTACATGATCGGCATTGCACTTTAGGGCATGCCTCCGAGAAAAGAACCCTTAATGGAACTATTCTCCTGGAAGATGTTTCTTACTAACCATGTAATATAACATAACTAGTTGGGCACTTATGCGATAAAAGCAATTATGACTGACGCGCCTTGTCTCCATGCATGCCCGGTTCTTTTATAACAAGTAAAGGTATTCGGACACACTCCGGACTGTTGGGTCCCGAGGTTGAAGCGAAAGCAGTCCGCAAAGACAAGCGATCTACAATCCGGCTAGAAGGCATTTTACATGTCATTTCAAATTACATCGATCAAACCGGTGATTGTACTCCTCTTCAATCCCATCTAACAATTTGTCTAATTTCACGATCCTGTTGGGAATATTCGCGACCAGTTCTACTTGGCCGTACATCAAGCTCACACGGGATCTCCTTCCCATCGAGGCCCGAGTCCAACCTCGGCCATGTGGTTTGGGTCAGACTTCCGGATAGCGTGTCTTCACCATGGCGAGCCTCCTGGCATCACGGCGGCGAGCCGATATCTTCCACAAGCGAAGGCGTCGCCGTGCAACCACCAAGCTTCTCAGCAAGCTCACCAAGGCCCTCGGGTAGGAGGCGGATGGCCGCATAAAGCATGAGCAGCGCCACTTATCTTTGCTGCGAACACGTTCGAGCAATTGCACTAGCTCGGAAGTTGGTCACCCGTTGAATCAGGCATTTCCTCCATGAGCGACACTGTGAGCACACCTAAAGACATATTTACATCAATCGTCTTCCTCGCGAATTCTTCTTTTCAAAATTTCGTTCCAAGCACTACTATAAATGTCGCGATGCAAGCCCTGATTCTCCTTCCGCGGGCAGACAGGTGGGCCCAAACACCTTTCAGCTCTTCTCCTTGCTGGGTGTGGGCATCTTGGAGCTTGTTTCTCTCTGCTGCACCTTCTTAAGCACCCTCTCGCCATTTTAGCTAGCGATGACTGTTGCTTGTCCGGATCTAGTCCGGCGCCCTCTGCAATATTATTGTCGATTCACGCCACACTTTGCTAAATAATTATCTTTTAAAGTCGTCTTACCGATGGGGGTCTGTGGCTCCCCCATGGCGGCCGATCTTGACTTCAAGTTGGGCCTTGCACTCTTGGAGCTCTGAGGACAGCTGGGTATTCTTCTCATAAGACCCTGCATAATAATTGATCCTTAAATCAGTTATTTCAACTATTTTAAGTCTCGAGACTCTTGGCATATATAACTATTAAAATTACCTACCGTATGTCTTTCATCTTTTGCTCCGTAGCTCTGGTTAACCCATCTTGGCGGCGGAGTGCTTGCGTTCCGCTTTAAAGGCATTTAACGCCTCGGGGAGAAACGCGTCACGAAGAACTTTCGAGCGGCGCTTGTGATTCATGGTGCTCTCCACCCAGACCGGTGGCGGACAGCTGTTGGCATCCTCCATCGGAGGGCGTCCGTTTCGCCTTGTATTCACCTCCCCTCCCGGACCATGCGTTGGAGCATGGCGGCGGGCTCGATTGGCAACCTCCGGACCTTTGTCCGCGAGTGCTCTTTACGGAAAAGTTATGAGCATTAATAAACCTTACACAGATCCTTCCCTTAAAATAGCGGTGCTCCGTGCCGTTCGGCTGCGTCTCGATTCGCGCGCCTCCTCTTCCTCCCTACCGGGCGGACTGATCCTTGTTGGTGCGGCCGCAGCGCAATCGGCTTCCCGCCTTAAAAGCACATCTTGCGATACAACATCAGCATGGGATGGTCAAAATTGGCGCGGATCAAGGCGATGGTGTCAAGACCTCGGTCGTAGTCACTGGGAGGCGAAAACAAACCGGGGTAGTCAGCGTAATGGCGACTAGGGCATTATCTATGCTACGTTGGTGGAACACCCGTCAATCAACTCCACCTTTATGTCGGATCCTCTTGGAGGCGGATCAAGGGATCGTTCGGATCCTCGGGCTATGGAGCTGGCCCGTTATGCCCTCCACGTCCGGCGCAGCTCTGCGTCGAAATCACAAGTAAGATACTTGACTTTAAAAAAGGTATGGATCGGGTGATGAACATCCGCTCACCCAGCTCGAGGGTTATGCATATAAAATCCATTCAGCAGTTCTTGCGGAGAATCCTCCTCCTCTCCCTTACAAGCGGACGAGATCTTTGCGGATCGGCTGCGAGCCTAGCCCGCTGCGGCCATGGCGGGTGGCGTCATCTTCCCGTTGAAATCCCACATAGGGTGGCCCCTATATTGGAGTGGCTACCCCTCACATAATACTGCGTGGCCATGACTCCAATCATGGTCAATCCCGAATGGGCGATAACCTAATCTGGCCCATCGGATAATGGGCGCTCTGTCATCTTCCCGTTGAGGGCTCATGACGCCAACTCGGCGTTTCTTCAAGGGAGCATTGTTGAACTCAGGAGGCGATCCGGACTGGATCCAATGAGGCGTCCTCCATATAGAACCATTCGAAGGCCAGTCTTGGGACGCCTTCTTCGAGTGCGGATAGATATCGGTCGGCGATGTGCCATATTCGGCTCCGCCTACTTGGTATATCGACCCTTCATGAGCAGCGAAGTGCGAGACAAAACAATCTCTTCCACAGGGCAAAATGGGGCTCGATGCCCAGAACAGCTGTAAAAAGCTCTGAAGCCCGCGATGTGCAAAATGGGCCCAGGCGTGAGGTGGTGAAGTTGGAGTCCGTAGAACTCTAGGAGCCCGGAGAAAGCGGATGTATGGGAAATCCGAGTCCCCTTATTAGATGGGGGACAAAGCATACCCGCTCCCCTTTGGAAGGGTTGGGGCGCTCTCCGCTGCTTCCCACCCTTGTAGGTGGCGGTCCGGATCGAGCCGGAACCATGAAAGCTGGGGAAATATCCCTCGGTTTGAAGCACCACTAGCTCATTTGTGGGAGCTGAGCATCTCCCCAATCTCCTGGCTTAGGGCTGGGGCCTTGAGAGGAGGAGCGCGTCGGCTATCCATGATGGAATGGATTTTTGTCGGGCGCTTGATGAGAACTTGCGGATGTAGGATGGTGTGAGCTGGATCTAGATCCTCGCCTCTCTTGTAGTGGCTCGTTCGCGCGACTAGGGGTAAAATGTAAAAATATCCAGCCTTTTTGCATTAAATGCGACCGTGGAAGAAAGGCCATTATTAGGCGTAGAAAGCCAAGGGCGCAACATTTATAAAGAAGCGGACACTATTCGGCGGGAACATGAAGACTGAAGGAGAACCCGCCTTGCAATGCCGAAGACAACATGCGGCGCGGACTCATCCGTCATTGAAGCCTGGTTCGGGAGACTCTTGAGGAGTTCGGACTAGGGGTGTCGGATAGCGACTATCATCATCGGCGGACTCCAAGACTATGAAGATAGAAGATTGAAGACTTACGTCCCGTGTCCGGATGGGACTTTCCTTGGCGTGGAAGGCAAGCTTGGCGATGCGGATATGTAGATCTCCTACCATTGTAGGCGACTACGTGTAACCCTAACCTATCCGGTGTCTATATAAACCGGAGGGTTTTAGTCTGTAAGACGAACAACAATCATACCGTAGAGCTAGCTTCTAGGGTTTAGCCTCTTTGATCTCGTGGTAGATCTACTCTTGTAACACACATCATCAATATTAATCTAGCGGGGCGTGGGTTTTTACCTCCATCAAGAGGGCCGAACCTGGGTAAAACATCGTGTCCCTTGTCTCCTGTTACCATCCCCTAGGCGCTTGATTCGGGACCCCCTACCGAGATCCGCGGTTTGACACCGACAATGAGGGC
>JAHIAM010012471.1:0-13566 GCA_021605205.1 Aegilops longissima
TTCATTTCTTGGCGCATATTCAGGATATCATCGGATCTTCATGGCAGAAGAAGATGAAGAAAACGCATTCATTACACCATGTGGCACATCTTTATTTCATACGGGTGCCTTTCGGTTTGAAGAATGCTTTGGTTCAACGTTCCAAAAGTAATCCATGATGCCTTTGAGCCACAAATACTGCAATGTAGAAGCTTACATGGATTACATAGTGGTCAAGAGCAAGGACAAGGCAACTCTGGTTCAAGACTTAGATGAGACCTTTGCAAATCTGCGCCAAGATCAACCTCAAGCTCAATCCAGAGATATGCGTGTTTGGAGTTCCTTCGGCAAGCTTTCGGGTTCTTAAATCTCTCGAGAGGGAATTGAAGCCAATCCCGACAAGATCAAAGGCCATTGAGCAAATTGAAGCACCAAAGCACATCAAGGATGTAAGAAGGCTTGGCGGTTCGTGGCTGCTCTCGACAGGTTTATCTCTAGGTCAGGAAATGGCGCCTGCCATTTTTCAAGATTTTGAAAAAAGCGAGGTCAATGAAATGGACTCCAAGCGGAGCTGCTGTTGCAAGACTTAAGAGAGTACCTGTCCTCCCACTCCAATACTTATCGCACCTAGGCCACAAGAGAAGTTGCTTGTGTATATAGCGGCAACCAATAAAAGTGGTTAGTGCTGCGTTAGTAGCGGAGAGGAGGCGGATGATGAGCGAGGCAAGAGGCGAGATGCATCCGGCGACAAGCGGGGCTCCGCCGTCAAGCTCTGGTCCCGACAAGGACAGATCTATGCAGGATTGCGACAAGATGCAGAAAAAGGATGGTGCTGGCGCCCAGTCTACTTTGTTAGTTCCCTTCTCTGAGGGGCTAGGTCGAGAAGTATTCTGGTGTGCAGAAATTGCTTTTACGGCCTCCTCATGGTCTCGAAAGCTACGCCATTACTTCCAAGCACATGAGATAACGCATGGTCACTCACTTTCCGTTGAAGAGGTATTGCAAAATCCGAAGCAGCAGGCGGGATTGTTAGTGGAGCCTTTGGGCTATCAACTTTGGCCTCAAGTTTGAAAAGCACTTTATCTATCAAAGCGAGCATTGGCAGAGTTTATAGCAGAATGGGCGTAGCATAAGATGAAGAAATACGAGAGGCAGGCATCCCGCCAAAAGCAAGTAAAAAGTGGCTGATGTATTTTGATGGGGCCTTCTTGCATGGCGCCCGATTGAGCGTCTTCGCTTATCGCACCTTGCGAAGCATCTCAAGTACATAGTCCAAATGCACTTTCCCAAGGAGCAAGCAACAAATATGTAACACCCTGGATGTAAACTTCCCCTTTTAGGGCAATATATCAATTTGACCTCATCCAATTCTTGTGGGTTCTTGTCATGCTTGGCCTCTTTGGTTTGGTTATGTGGGTTTTCTTTTTCTTTGTTTTGCTTTTTTTACCATATTGCATTTGTGCCTCTTGTCATCTTGCATTCCCTTCTTAGCATATGGTTGTGGTTTTCCCTTGCATGTCATGTGGTTGCATGTGCCATTCCTATTTGCATTACCATCTCCTCCTCCCCTCTACTTCTTTCTTTTCCAAGTGCCATATATTTCCTTTCTAAATTAATGTTCATTTTCTCCCTAAAAATCTTGCTTGTTGCACAAAAACTCCCTGCCAAATATCTCCTCATTTGAAGTTGTTATGGTCAGGTTCAAAAATGGCACAAGTTTGAAATATTTCCAAACTTGCATTATTTTTCTACCTTTAAAAATGTCCATTACAATTTATTTAAATTGTGGAGAATTCGAGGAGTGTGGGATATTTTCCTTTCACTCAAACTCTTTTCTTTTCTTCTGCACTTTCTTTTCTCTTCCTTTTTATTTTTAAAAGGAAAGAGAAGGAGGCAGCAGCTGATGGCAGCCAGCATCCCTCTCCACAGGCCCGGCCACTCCGAGCCCGGCCCAGTTCCTCTCAAGCCCATGGCCCAGCGAGCGCGCCCGCACCTTTTCCCTCTCCTCGCCTTCGCGCACCGCCGCCGCTCTTACCCCGCTGGATCCCGTCCACGTGGCAGCGCCGGCCCGCTGGCGACCGCCGGTGTTTCTCACCCACCTTTCCCTCTCCTCTCGCGGCGCCATGGGGACCCGAGCACGGGGCGTGAGCTCGCCCGTCGCCCTAGCCCCTTCTTATCCCCTCTCGCGTCAAATCGAACCCTAGGGTTCCCTCTCCCCTCTACGCCGCCGCCAGTAGGGAGACCACCAAGATCGCCGCCCGCTTTCGTTCCAGCGCGTCTGAGGGCGTGGCCTCGTCGCCGGCGCGCTCTCCGGCCACCACGACCAGCGGCCTTGTCTACCTTCCTCCTCGTCGTCGTCTTCGTCCACGGCGTCGACTCTGAGGGCGGGCGCCAAGTTCGTCGGCGCCTCTGTTCGGTCTTCTTCTCGGTCAGGTTCGGCGAATATTGAGCTCGATCTCGTCGCCCGTCGGCCCGTCTCCGTCGCCGATTCCTTGTCCTAGGGTAAGGAGGTATACCCCACTTCCTCCCTACTCCTTCTTGTCGTCGCTAGTTCTCCGGTGAAGTGAAGCTCGGACCGTGTCTTTGTCGCGCTCGCCATGCTCGGCGTGCTCGTAGTAGTTAGGTTCAGTTTGTTTTGGCGGCGTGTATGCCGCTAGCCCGCTCGGGTTTGCCCCTTCTCGTCCGTGGAGTTCCCTCGTGCGTGCCCGTCGTGTCAGAAGCGTGAGCTCCACTAACCCGCGTTGCCTGCGCCGGCGTCGTGATTCATTGCCTCTCATTCTTAGATCAGCGCACTGGTAGTTGGTCAAGTGGGCAGCGTCCTGGTTCCTATCGAATCCCCTACCCTAGCCGAGCTGGTTGACCCCGCTCTCTCCCCATGGCGACAGGTTCGAACCCGGTAGCGCCCTCCCCCTTTTTTTTTCTGTTTCGCTTTCCTCGGTCGTCTCCTCTGCAGTGATAGTAGTAGAGGCCGAGGCCCTTCCTCTGTCGATCGCCGCGCTTTGGCCAGCCAGTGGTAGCAGGGGCAGGTTTCCACGAGGGAGACCGGGTTGAATCCCCCAGGGCTGTTTCTCCCCCTTTTATGCCATTTCCCCTGTCTCTATGACGGTGGGGCCATCTGTCGACCTCTCGGCGCCTCCCCCACATGCAGTTTTTTCTTTTTACCCCACGTTTCCATTTCCGCTTTGTCTCTTTTCTGTTTTAGGCAAGTCAAATCTGGACATTTCCAAATCTGGAAATTGCCAATCTGTCAACTTCCATATTAGGCAGGTTTTAACTTAATGCTTTTGTGATGATTTTTCTCTGCAACCTAACATATTATATATGTTTTTGGGGTGAAAAATCCCACCATCAGTGGTGGCATTAGTTTCTGCATTTGGGCAAGTTTATGATCATGTCTTTTTGCATCATGGTTATGTGTTGTCTTTCATGGGCATATTTAGTTGATTTGTGCTATGAGGTAGTTTGCACACATGCATGGTTTTGTTCATCATGTTGTTATCGTGGGTTTCTCACCATTCTTGTTTTGCCGTCATATCCAACCCGTGCATCCGTTTCGGTGATCTCTATATCGATTTCTGAAATCATCTCATCTTTCGATGGCATGCTTGGTTTGCCAAGATGATGCAGTTTTCCATTCACCTTCGGGGCCTTTTCGCTTTGCATATCACTTCCGCATATCATGTCATGTTTTGCATCATGTTGATTGTGCATTGCACCGTGATTTATTGTGGTTCCTTGTTTTGTTGTTGCTTTGGGTAGAGCGGGAGGCGAAGTGCGTGAGCGAGGAACTTGTTGAGAAGCGTTTTCGAGGATCAAGCTTTCGACAACTCACGAGAACATTGCGGCAAGATGACCATACCCTCGAAATCACTTCTATCTTTGCTATGCTAGTTGCTCGCTCTTTTGCTATGCCTATGCTGCGATGCCTACCACTTGCTATATCATGCCACCCATATTGCCATGTCAGCCTAACCATCCTTTCCTAGCAAACCGTTGATTGGCTATGTTACGCTTTGCTCAGCCCTCTTATAAGCGTTGCTAGTTGCAGGTGAAGCTGAAGTTTGTTCCTTGTTGGAACATGGAGATGTTGTTCCTTTTGGAACATGTTTACTTGTTGAGGATATCACAATATATATATCTGCTATAATTTAACACATCTATATACTTGGTAAAGGGTGGAAGGCTCGGCCTTATGCAGGTGTTTTGTTCCTCTTGCCACCTAGTTTCCGTCATACGGTGTTATGTTCCTTGATTTTGCGTTCCTTACGGTTGGGTGATTTATGGGACCCCCTTGACGGTTCGCTTTGAATAAGACTCCTCGGCAAGGCCCAACATTGGTTTTACCATTTGCCACCTAAGCCTTTTCCCCGGGTTTCGCGAGCCGGGTCATCTTATTTAAACCCGGGCAGTGCTCCTTGACGTTGGTCCAAACTAGAGCACCGTCTTGGGACCATTCCTTGGCAACATGGATTCGTCGGTTCTGTCGTGCTTCGCTTATCCGGTGTGTGCCACGAGCGAGATATGTGCAGCTCCTATCGGGATTTGTCGGCGATCGGGTGGTCTTGCTGGTCTTGTTTTATTCTTTGTCGAAATGTCTTGTAGTCAAGGATTCGAGATTGATCGGGTCTTCGGTAGAAGAATAATCCTTCGTTGACCGTGAGAGCTTATAATGGGCTAAGTTGGGACACCCTGCGGGGTAATATCTTTGAAAGCCGTGCCCATGGTTATGAGGCAGATGGGAATTTGTTAATGTCGGTTGTAGAAAACCAAAGATGACCTCAAATAAAATACACATCAACGCGTGTGTAACGTGATGGTCTCTTCTCGTGGTCGGAAGTGAACACGGATGTTGGAGTTATGTCGGCGTAAGTAGTTCAGGATCACTTCTTGATCACTACTAGTTTCACGACCGTGCTTTGCTTCTCTTCTCGCTCTCTTTGCGATGTAGCCACCATATATGCTGGTAAACACTGCAGCTCCACTTTACTACTATGTCCTTCCTAAAGCTTAAATAGTCTTGATCTCGCGGGTGTGAGATTGCTGAGTCCCGTGACTCACGAGATACTTCAAAACAGTTGCGGGTTCGATGAGGCGGTCAGGTGATTCCACGAGCTCAAGTGGGAGTTCGACGAGGCGTGGTGGTTACTATGTGTCGTTTCGGATGATCGTAGTGGTGCCCAGTTGGGACGATTCGAGGATCTGTGTTAGCATTTGGGGTATCTTCTTTTATTTTGGTTCCGTAGTCGGACCTTGAGTGTACTCTGAATGATGTATGTTTAATTATGTCTTGTGTGAAGTGGCGATTGTAAGCCAACTATGTATCTTTCCTTAATTATTACATGGGTTGTGTGAAGATTACCTCACTTGCGACATTGCTTTCAATGCGGTTATGCCTCTAAGTCGTGCCTCGACACGTGGGAGAATATAACCGCATCGAGAGCGATACAAGTTGGTAATCGAGCCTTCCCGACTTAGGAGCCCCCTACTTGATTGTTTCTTGGCGTTGTTGAGTCTAGAATGGAAAATGTTTTGAGTCTTAGGATTATATATATCGGAGTAGGATTCTTTTTACTCCTCGGTCCCTTCGCTCTGGTGAGGTATCCGGCGTAGAGTTTTGACTCTTCTCTTCTCAAATTTCACTAAAATTTTTTAGGATCACGTGGGTATCTTGGAATCGTTCGATGGTTTTGTGGCGAGAACATTGTTCTTGGTGCCTCGACATTTAGGGGTTGTGGCGGTGTCCGGGGAGTTGAGCTCCGGTGTTGTCGTCACAATTTTATCGTTGCGATTCGGAATACGAGTTTTGCCGACATCGAAATCTCTTTTGTGCAGTTGTTGGTGAGATAACCACGATAGCCCGATCTTTGTGGCGAGTCGGGGAATATTGCCATGACTTGCATAACGGATGTTTTTGAAGGTCGAGTACCACGATTTCGAGGATTTCTTGGTTATGTGTTGTGGATGGATCTGGTGGATCTAGGTATTGTTAGTTTGGGTGATATATTTTGTGTCCCTGTATCCCCAACACAGATTGCATAACCAGAAAGTTTGGGGAGTTTATAGGTGGAATTCTAGTAGCTTACGGGATATTCTTTCCGACGGATGTATGATTTGAGATTGGGGTTCAACGTCTAGTGGTCCGCCCATTCACGGTCGATTCACTGATGGTCGTGAGGCGTCTTAAAGAATCCTTGGCTATGCTGATTGAGGGGCGTCTTGTTAGTCATTCGTGGCGTCCGCTATCGTCGTGTCGTGTGGGCCCCACCACAGGCTTTGCTGGAAATCTCTATCATGTGTTTGTTCGGCTCATTCTAGAAGCCAACCTTTTGTTTTCAATTGTGATATTGATTGTTTCTCGATCGGATGTTGTTTCCATATCCTTTATCTAAGTGGCTTCTCACCTTAATGGATGTGTGATGATTAACTTTGGAATTCATTCGTTCATTCTTGTTGAATGTTTATTGTGAAGACTATATGTTGCAATTTCTATCCGTTGATTCTACTTATCTATTTGTCTATCAAAGGACTAGCGGATGTCACCCTCTTGAGGATGGCTCCATGTAGCGTCGAATCCGGATGCAATGATGGGGATCGATCAGATCCTCCACCTCCACCTCCACCTCCGCCTCGGAGGCTGGCAAGCTATCATGGCAGCCACCAATGCCAATGCTCGGATGATTTTGCAGCTCTTGCAAGAAGCGTTCTCAGGGGCAAGGCAATCAAGGCAATCAAGGCAATCAAGGTCAAGGCAACAATCAGCCACACTTTGCTACTCTCGATCGGTTTCTCGCTAATCAGCGAAGTCTTTCGGTTTACGTGTTGAGGCAGAGGCGCGATGATTGGTTAGTGGATATCTGCAAGCACTTTGAATGTAGCAATATCGGACGAGGACTTTGTCAAGTTTGCATCGTTTCAACTCAAGGATCAAGCTGCTGAGTGGTTCGACAATACAAAGATTCGGAGGAGGTCGTGTCATTACAGGATGAGTTCGCCGTGATTTCGAGCTCATCACATTCGAAGAGTGTTGTTGAGAGCAAGCGTGAGGAGTTCCGCAATCTCAAGCAAGGCACCATATCATCTATCAATACAATATCCAGTTCGAAGCTGCTCGTTTTGCTAAGCAAGATGTACGATGAAAGGAGTATGATCTATCGGTTCGGGGTGAGTGCGAGAGAGGATCTGCAATTACCTCTTGTCTGTTTGAGCGGATAAGTATGATGATTTCTACAACATGGCACTCAAGCAAGCGGCACAGCTCAAATCGAGGCTTCTAAGAAGAGAATCGGGGATGCAGTTCAGTCCTCCTCGTCCTCTCAAGTGGCAGCCAAGCAGCGAAGTTTTACTGCCCCTCCTCCGTTCCGTCGGCCTTACCGTGAGAGAAGAACTCAGGTGGCGTGGATCTTCCACCCACCCAACCCAAGCTATCAGAACAAGTCTAATTCTCAAGCTCCAAGGTCAAGTGCTCCTTACCACGTCCGCTCTCGAGGTCACTTGCAACAAGTGTCGGTGAGAAGGGTCACTATCTGAACAAGTGCTTCAACAGGAGGCGTCTTCGCCTCCTCCTCCTGTGAAATCTTCCGGCAATGCGTTGGTGAGCATAATCCAAAGTTTGCCAAGGTCAATATGATGAATGCAGCTCAAGCGGAGGATTCTTGATGTGATCATGGGTAATCTCTCGATTAATGATATTCTGCAAAGTCTTATTTGATCTTTGGTGCATCGCATTGTTTCATGTCGAGATCGTTCTTTGCAAAGAATGATTTTTCTTGGTCTTCTGGATAAACCTTTGGGTGTTATTTCTCGGCAAAGTCAATGAGAGCCAACTCAATAGTTCATGATGTTTCTATCAAGATGGGCGATTATAGATTTCTTTCTAAACCAATGGTTCTTGGTGACTCGGACATTGATCTTATTCTCGGAATGGGTGGCTTTATCGGCACAAAGCTCGACTTGATTGTGCTGCCGGGGAAATTCAATTGACTCATTCTTCTAATGATGTGATCATCTATGCCTCTCGTGATGAAACTATTCGGTTGTTTTCTCTCAATGAGAAGGCGAATTGAATGCCATCTCTCGAATTCGATCGTTTGTGAGTACCAAGATGTCTTTCGGAAGAGCTTCGGGTATGCCTCCTCATCGGCCCGATTGAGTTCGTTATCGATCTTGAGCACAGCGAACCCGTTGCAAGCGTCCATACAAGCTTGGACTGATGAGCTGAGGAATTGAAGAAGCAGCTTCGATGAACAAGAGCGTCAGGTTTGATCGGACGAGTTCATCTCCTTGGGGTTGTGGTGTTCTTTTGTCCGGAAGAAGGATGGCTCGGACCGACTTTGTGTCGATTACCGTCCATTGAATAAGAAGACAATCAAGAACAAGTATCCACTTCCCAACATCAATGAGCTTTTGAGCAACTCAAAGGTGCTACTGGTGTTCTCTAAGCTTGACCTTCGTATGGGGTATCATCAGATTAGCATTACGTGAACAAGATATTCCCAAGACAGACATTGAGAACAAGCTTTGGTTCTTATGAATATCTTGTCATGTCTTTCGGCCTCGTCAATGCTCCTCCAACTTTCTCTCGGATGATGAACTTCATATTCAATCCCTACACCAATGAATTCGTCTTGGTCTATCTTGATGATATCTTGGTCTTCTCCAAGAATAAGAAGGATCATGCCAAACATTTGCGATTGGTGCTAGACAAGCTCGAGAGTACCAATTCTATGCTAAGTTCTCCAAATGTGAATTCGGCTTGATGAAGTGCTTTATCTTGGTCATATCATCTCTGCCAAGGGCATCGCTGTTGATCCAGAAGGTGTCGCAATTGTGAATTGGGAACCTCCTCGGAATGTCAAGCAGCTCCAGACTTTCTTGGTCTTGCAAGCTATTGCGAAGATTCGTTGAGAACTTCTCCAAGATTGCAAAGCCTCTTTCCAACCTTCTCGAAGCATGTGAAGTATATACGGTCTCCCGAGTGTGGCGTTGCTTTCAATACCCTCAAAGAGAAACTCGTCACAGCTCTGTTCGACTCCTCTGATGAATCCAAGCCTTATGAAGTTTTACGTGATGCTTCTCTTCAAGGTCTCGGTGCTGTGTTAATGCAAGAGAAGAGTTGTGGCTTATACCTCTACTTGATTGAAGCCCAGCGAGAAGAACTACCCCACTCACGATCTTGAGTTGGCGGCAGTTGTCCATGCATTGATTACGTGGAGACATCTCTTGTTGGGAAGGAAAGTGGACATTTTCCTGATCACAAGAGTCTCAAGTACATCTTCACTCAGCCTAACCTCAACCTCGAGGCGGGACTCGATGGGTGAAATGATTCAAGAGTACAACCCAAGTATTGAGTATACTCAAGGCAAAGCCAATGTCATTCTGGGCGCTTTGAGCAGGAAAGCTTCTTTACAGTGATCTAATCCTCAAGCCCTTTCGGCGGATCTCTGTGAATCTTTCCATAAGCTGAATCTTCAAGTTGTTCCTCAAGGCTTTCTTGCCAACCTCATAGTCTCTCCTACTTTGGAAGATCAGATTCGTGAGGCTCAACTTGGATACCATGGTGAAGAAAGTGAAGCGTGGTATCGACAAGGGCATTTCAAGTACAAGTGCTTCCATGTTGATGACAAAGACACTCTGTTCTTTGAGGACGGATTATGGTTCCTAAGGGTGATCGAGAAAAGTCATTATGAGCAGGGCTCACAATTCGCTTCTATCCATTCATCACGGAAATGCGAAGATGTACCATGACCTCAAGCAGTCATATTGGTGGACTCGAATGAGGCGAAATTGCTCAATTCGTGAATGAGTGTGATGTCTGCGAAGAGTGTAAGCAGAACACCAAAGACCAGCTGGTCTCCTTCAACCTCTTGCTATTCACGAATGGAAGTTTGATCATATTGAAATGGACTTCGTGACTGGTTTCCAAAGTCCAAGCGTGGAAATGATGCTATCTTCGTTGTCATTGACAAGCTTACTAAAGTGGCTCATTTTCTTCCTATCAAAGAATCCATCACTGCAGCTCGGTTGGCGAGCTATACACCTCGAGATTGTCTCCTTGCGGCATTCCACAAGTGATCTCTTGACCGTGGCAGCATCTTTACCTCAAGTTTTGGGAGTCTTTTGGAAGGCCATAGGCACCAACATTCGTTTCAGCACTGACTTTCCATCCTCAAACAAGTGGCCAAGTCGGCGAGTAAATCAAATTCTTGAAGATATGCTCGGGGCTTGTGTCATTTCCTTGGTATGAAGTGGGAAGATTGTCTTCCTTATGCGAGTTCTCTTACAACAACAGCTTCCAAGCGAGTTCGGGCAGAGCCCCATTCAAAATTCTCTATGGCGAAAGTGCGTACTCCTCTCAATTAGTGCAGAGACAGGTGAGCGCCAACTTCTTGGCAATGACTTGATCACGAAGCGGAAGAAATGTGCAAGGTCATTCGTGAGAATCTCAAAGCAGCGCAATCGCGCGGAAAACTATTATGATGATAAGCACCGTGATGTGACTTTTGAAATCGGAGACCATGTCTACCTCGCGTCTCTCAATGAAAGGCACTGCATTAAACCCGGTATCAAAGGAAGCTTGCCCCTAGATCGTGGGTCCTTTCAAGATCATTGGGAAAAAGCGATCTAAGCCTATCAACGAGCTTCCATCCAACTTTGCAAGCGTGCGCGATGTGTTTCACGTGTCACGACTTCATAAGTGCTTCAAGACTCTGAGCACTATCAACCGAAGAGATTGACCTTCAGAAGATCTCTCTTATCATGAGCACCCGTTGCTATTCTTGAAGAAACCGGCGCAAGACTACGCAACAAGTCAATCAAATTCCTGAAAGTGAAGTGGTCACACCATTCCGACGAGAAGCTACACAGGGGCGCGAGGATCACCTCCGTTCTGAGTATCAGGAGTTCTTTCGGTCCTAGATCTGGGGCGAGATCCTCTTGTAGTGGTGGAGTGTTGTAACACCACGGATGTAAACTTCCCCTTTTGGGCAATATATCAATTTGACCTCATCCAATTCTTGTGGGTTCTTGTCATGCTTGGCCTCTTTGGTTTGGTTATGTGGGTTTTCTTTTTCTTTGTTTGCTTTTTTGCCATATTGCATTTGTGCCTCTTGTCATCTTGTTCCTTCTTATCATGTGGTTGTGGTTTTCCCTTGCATGTCATGTGGTTGCATGTGCCATTCCTATTTGCATTACCATCTCCTCCTTCCCTCTACTTCTTTCTTTTCCAAATGCTATATATTTCCTTTCTAAATTAATGTTCATTTTCTCCCTAAAAATCTTGCTTGTTGCACAAAAACTCCCTGCCAAATATCTCCTCATTTGAAGTTGTTATGGTCAGGTTCAAAAATGGCACAAGTTTGAAATATTTCCAAACTTGCATTATTTTTCTACCTTTAAAAATGTCCATTACAATTTATTTAAATTGTGGAGAATTCCAGGAGTGTGGGGATATTTTCCTTTCACTCAAACTCTTTTCTTTTCTTTCTGCACTTTCTTTTCTCTTCCTTTTATTTTTTAAAAGGAAAAGAAGGAGGCAGCATGTGATGGCAGCCAGCGAGTCCCCTCCACAGGCCCGGCCTCCAGGCCCGGCCCAGTTCCTCTCAGCCCCCTTGGCAGAGAGGCGCGCCCGCCGCACCTTTTCCCTCTCCTGCCTTGGCGCACCCATCGCCCGCTCTTACCCCGCTGGATCCCGTCCACGTGGCGCGCCGGCCCCTTTGCAGGCGGCCGGTGTTTCTCACCCACCTTTCCCTCTCCTCTCGCCGCGCCATGGGGACCCGAGCTCGGGGCGTGAGGCGCCCGTCGCCCTAGCCCCTTCTTATCCCTCTCGCGTCAAATCGAACCCTAAGGTTCCCCTCTCCCCTCGCCGCCGCCCTTGATGAGAGACCACCAAGATCGCCGCCCGCTTCGTTCCAGCGCGTCTGAGGCGTGGCCTCGTCGTCGGCGCGCTCTCGGCCACTGCGACCAGCGGCCCTTGTCTACCTCCCTCCTCGTCGTCGTCTTCGTCCACGGCGTCATTCTGAGGGCCGGGCGCCAAGTTCGTCGGCGCCTCTGTTGGTCTTCTTCTCGGTCGAGTTCGGCGAATATTGAGCTCGATCTCCCCGTCGCCGTCGGCCCGTCTCGTCGCCGATTCCTTGTCCTAAGGTAAGGAGGTATACCCCCTTCCTCCTGCTCCTTCTTGTCGTCGCTAGTTCTCCGTAGAAGTGGCTCGGCCCGTGTCTTTATCGCTCGCCATGCTCCGGCGTGCTCGTAGTAGTTAGGTTCGGTTTGTTTTGGCGGCGCGTGTATGCTGGCTAGCCCTTCGAGGTTGCCTTCTGGTCGTGGAGTTCCCTCGTGCGTGCCGTCGTGTAAACCAGCGCGAGCTCCCTAACCGCCGTTGCCTCGCCAAGCGTCGTGCGGTTATGCCTCTGTTCTTAGATCGGCGCTGGTAGTTGGTCAAGTGGGCAGCGTCCGGTTCCTCGAATCCCTACCCTAACGGCTGGTTGACCCCGCTCTCTCACCGCATGGCGACACAGGTTCGAACCCAGTAGCCCTCCCCCTTTTTTTTTCTGTTTTCGCTTTCCTCGGTCGTCTCCTCTGCCATGATAGTAGTAGAGGCGAGGCCCTTCTCTCTGTCGTTCGCCGCACCTGCCCAGTGGTAGCGAGGGCAGGTTTCCACGGGAGACCGGGTTGAATCCCCACAGGCTGTTTTCTCTCCCCTTTTATGCCATTTCGCCCTGTCTCTATGGTGGTGGGGCCATCTGTCGACCTCTCAGCCTCCCCCATGCATTTTATTTCTTTTACCCCCACGTTTCCATTTCCGCTTTGTCTCTTTTCTGTTTTTAGGCAAGTCCAAATCTGGACATTTCCAAATCTGGAAGTGCCAATTCTGTCAACTTCCATATTAGGCAGGTTTGACTTGATGTTTTTGTGATGATTTTTCTGCAACCCTAACATATTATATATGTTTTGGGGTGAAAAATCCACCAACTCAGTGGTGGCATTAGTTTCAGCATTTGGGCAAGTTTATGATCATGTCTTTTTGCATCAGGGTTATGTGTTGTCCTTCATGTGCATATTTAGTTGATTTGTGCTATGAGGTAGTTTGCACACATGCATGGTTTTGTTCATCATGTTGTTATCGTAGGTTTCTCACCATTCTTGTTTTGCCGTCATATCCAACCCGTGCATCCGTTTCGGTGATCTCTATATCGATTTCTACGAAATCATCTCATCTTTCGATGGCATGCTTGGTTAGCCAAGATGATGCACAGTTTTCTTTCACCTTCAAGGCGCTTTATCGCTTTGCATATCACATCCGCATATTCATGTCATGTTTTGCATCATGTTGATTGTGCATTGCACGTGATTTATTGTGGTTCCTTGTTTTGTTGTTGCTTTGGGTAGGGCGGGAGGCGGAGTCGTGAGCGAGGAACTGTTGAGAACGTTTTGAGGATCAAGCTTTCGACAACTCACGAGAACATTGCAGCAAGATGACCATACCCTCGAAATCACTTCTATCTTTGCTATGCTAGTTGCTCGCTCTTTTGCTATGCCTATCTTTGCGATGCCTACCACTTGCTATATATCATACCCATATTGCCTTGTCACCCT